>CABPSV020000282.1:0-18676 GCA_902459845.2 Hepatocystis sp. ex Piliocolobus tephrosceles
ATTAGCACCGAGAGTAGTACTAGAATTAGCACCGATAGTAGTACTGGCATTAGCACCGATAGTAGTACTAGAATTAGCACCGATAGTAGTACTGGCATTAGCACCGAGAGTAGTACTAGAATTAGCACCGATAGTAGTACTGGCATTAGCACCGATAGTAGTACTAGAATTAGCACCGATAGTAGTACTGGCATTAGCACCGATAGTAGTACTAGAATTAGCACCGATAGTAGTACTAGAATTAGCACCGATAGTAGTACTGGCATTAGCACCGATAGTAGTACTGGCATTAGCACCGATAGTAGTACTGGCATTAGCACCGCCAGTAGTACTAGAATTAGCAATGGTAGTAGTACTGTCGTCAAAAATCAAATCTAATGTCGTAGAGACATTCTTAATAGCCGTACTATTAAACGTGTTCGTTAGATCACTAAAAAACGGATCATAAGCATTCTGATTGTCATTTATATTTTTAAAATTGTTAATTTTGTCATCTTTTATTTTTGCTTGTTCAGTATTCCATGGATCATATGTATTAAATATAATATCATTTATATTTATCGATGAAGTTGTATTTTTTTTTTTTTTAATTTTTTTTTTATTTTTTTTTTTTTTGGTTGATTCATCACTTTTTTCCTCATCATCCCATGTGTCCCAATCAGTTGTTTGACTTGTTTGTGATTGTTCGGAATGTTCTACCGATTTATCCACTTCCTTAGGTTCAACATGTTTGACCTTATCAGTCAACTTGTTCATATCCGTCTGCTGTAAAATACATATTTGATCATTTATATAAAGAAGTGAATTTAATGTTACAGATATATTAACGTTTCCAGTATAATCTGATAATTTATTAATACATTGTAATATAGTATCTTTATATTTCGATATGATAGTAATACATTTTGCCTTTTCACTGTCATTATACATATTTTTTATTTCTTTTAAACTTTTCATAATATTATTAATTTGTGTTAATTTTAGAGGTAGTTCATGTAAAATGTTGTCATCTGAAAAGGATGGAGAAATATGAGCATTTTTAACAAAAAACTTTTCTGACTTGTTAATAATAGGAAATGTGATTCCTTTTTCTTTTAGTGATCTGTATTCTAAAAAAAAGACACTAGCTATCTGTTGATGTAATATAAAAGAATCATGCCATAATTGTAACATAAATAAAATTTTTCTTTTTATAAAATGTAATCTGGGATCTGTTGCAACACCTGGGTGTATAATAGGAACAATAAAAAATTTGGATAATTTCGATTTTACATTTTTTGTAATTGATTTTTTTAATGTAGTACATTTTAACAAATTTCTTATTTTTTTCATAAAACTTTCATCAATAAATCGAATAAAATATAATCCTAAATTTTTAACACAGAAGTTTAAAAATTCTAGGGATAAAACTACTTCTTCAGGTACATGTTTTCTTTTTAATTTTTTTCCAATGATTTTTATAGTATAAATAATTATATTAACTTTTTCCTGCATATATGTTAATACATTATATGCTCTATATACATCTAAAAATATTATATCGTTTAAACAATTAATATTTTTGTCATTATATTTTATCATTTCATTACAATCAATGTTTCCATGATTCCTTAATAAATTATCAAGACATGTACAATACGTTTCATCATTTGTTATATTTCGTAAGCTCATAATTTCATTCGTATATGTATCACCTAATCTTGTTCTATTATAATTTGTGTTTTGTGTTTCTTCGTTATTTAAAAAACTTTCTAAGTTACTACTATTTATATTATTATACGCATTAGTTCTTTCGCTCTTCATAATTCGTTGATTCTGTTGGTAGGTTCTGTTGTTGTTTTGGTACACATTGTTTAAATTTGTCACTGCTGATGTTGTTGCTGATGTTGTTGCTGATGTTGTTGTTGATGTTGTTGTTGCTGCCCTACTGTTATGAAAAAAATTAAGCGTATCCTCTCTTTTATTGGCATTAATAGTGTCACTAGTTTTTTGCTGATAAAACAAATTATTTTGCACATTATTGTTTTTATTATTAAAAGAATTTGTGTAATCGTTTTTGTTTTGAAATAAAGTGTTATTAACTGATGAGCTGAAATTTTTATTATTCAAACTGTGGTTATTCAAACTGTGGTTATTCAAACTGTGGTTATTCAAACTGTGGTTATTCAAACGGTTGTTATTCAAACGGTTGTTATTCAAACGGTTGTTATTCAAACTGTTGGTATTAAAAGTATTGGTATTAAAACTGTTGGTATTAAAACTGTTGGTATTAAAGTTTTTATTGTTAAAATTAGCCACACCGTTATTACTACTATTACTACTCATGTTATAATTTATATTATTAATCATGTTATTAAATGACTTTACGCAATTATTTGATATTTCACTAATGTTTGAGCTGTTAAATAAAGCTTTTGATTTTTTTTTTAATGTTTTCGAACCATTACTTGATAAAAAATTAGAGTTCAAATAAGAAGATATTGATGTTGTTGATTTTATTGATGATTTTGTTGATGATTTTGTTGATGATTTTGTTGTATTTTTATTACGTTCTCTATTTTCAATACTCCATTGTGTATAACTATTATCACGCTTGTTTG
The DNA here is from genome assembly GCA_902459845.2 of Hepatocystis sp. ex Piliocolobus tephrosceles. Classification (NCBI taxonomy): domain Eukaryota; phylum Apicomplexa; class Aconoidasida; order Haemosporida; family Plasmodiidae; genus Hepatocystis; species Hepatocystis sp. ex Piliocolobus tephrosceles. Next base: position 2,601 of record CABPSV020000282.1, read on the forward strand.
AAATGTCGTCCGATGCAACATTGCCTCTTACAGTGTTACTATACTCTTTTACTTGAAGGTTTATGTTATTATCTTTCGCGTCTTTTCTTTTTCTAACACCACTGCTATCCATTTTGGGTTAAATGTACGTAGGTATGTATGTGTGTGTAAAGGTGTGTACGTATATGCGCATGTGTCTATGTACGTATGTCTACGTGCCTATGTCTATATGCGTATGTCTATATGCGTATGTCTATATGCGTATGTCTCTGTGCGTATGTCTCTGTGCGTATGTCTCTGTGCTTATGTCTCTGTGCGTATGTCTATGTACTTATGGACATGTAATAGTGGTCGGTGCAACAACTACGACACCTATCATTACAATATAGTAATAAAGAAACAAAAAAAAAAAAAAAAAAAAAAAAAAAAAAAAAAAAAAAAAAAAAAAAGTAGAAAGGTGAAAAATGTTTATGTATATATGTATATGTATGTATGTGTACATATACTGATTCACCCTGTGTACATCAAACAAACATATTATTTACAAATATGTACGCATATGTTTATGTATTTATTAAAAAAAAATAAATTAAAGTAAAAAAAAAAAATAGATATAAAAATAAATAAAAACTTTTCTTTTATAAGAATTTTCCACTTTTTATAAAAAAAATCTGTCAAAAAAATGACCATTCATTAAACACGGAAATCGTCTATGTATATGTATGTATATGTGTGTGTAGATAGCTTTATGTACATGTATTACTGCTACTGCACTTTTTTAAAATATTATAATTTTTAATTTTAGTTTTTTACTCATTACATATCAACTCGTACACATATCTTTATATTTTATTGTTTATTCTACAAATACTAAGAACAATAGTTCATTGTTTTATTTGAAGTGTGGGAAGCACATCCACTAAGTATGTACATATATATATATATATATATATATATTTATATATAAATATGTATAGGAACAATACTTTGCAACAGTAACGTCTTTTCTTTTTTTTATTGTTGTAAAAATGTCACCAATATGTGCAAATGAAAAAATGTTTGCATCGGTGCGAATATATGTGTCCGCTCTTATATAACTAATGATTTATAAAAATGTGAAATGCATATACAAATGTGTATATATGTAAATATATATTTGTACATATATATATGCATACTTTTATGTGTTTACTAAAAAAATTTTATTTAAAATAATAAAAAAAAAAAAAGTTTCATTTTTTATTTTAATTTTTCGCACAAAAAAAAAAAAAAAAAAAAAATTTACTTATACAAAAATACGCATTAGTTCATGGCACTCTTTGATTTAGCAAATTCATATCAGTTAAACTATTTAATTAAAAACATCTTTCATTCGAACGTGAGCAAACTTTAAAAGTGTTGAAATTATTTGAAAAGGTTCGTTTCTAAAAAGTTAAGTGTTTCATTGATTAAAAAATATTTAATTTATGTATGTATATACATATTTGAATCATGTAATGTGTTTTAAAAGTGAGGAACTAAACGTGAAAAAAGTAAAGAAAAGAAAAAGTATAGTAAAGTAAAGGAAAGAAAAAGTAAAGGAAAGGAAAGTAAAGAAAAGAAAAAGTAAAGGAAAGGAAAGAAAAGGTAAAGGAAGGGAAAATAAAAGAAAAGAAAAAGTAAAGAAAAAACTAAAGCAAAAATTAAAGCAAAAGTTAAAGCAAAAATAGAAACAAAAAAAACAAAATAAATTATTAAAAAAATTTTGAACTTATTACAATTGTGGATTAGTTTTTTTTTTTTTTTTTTTTTTTTTTTTTTTTTTTTTTTTTTTTAATACCTGACTTTTTTTTTTTTTTTTTTTTTCCTCCGTAAAGTGTAGTTCTTTTTATATTAATAAGGGAAAAAAACAGAAAACATGGATAAACAAGTAAATGAATAAACAAGTGAATGAATAAAAAAGTGAATGAATAAGCAAGTAAATGGATACATGTAAATCAACAAGTAAATAAACGAGCAAATAAATAAACGAACAAATAAATAAACGAACAAATAAATAAACGAGCAAATAAATAAACGAACAAATAAATAAACGAACAAATAAATAAACGAACAAATAAATAAACGAACAAATAAATAAACGAACAAATAAATAAACGAACAAATAAATAAACGAACAAATAAATAAACGAACAAATAAATAAACGAATAGATAAATAAACGAACAAATAAATAAACGAACAAATAAATAAACGAACAAATAAATAAACGAACAAATAAATAAACGAACAAATAAATAAACGAACAAATAAATAAACGAACAAATAAATAAACGAACAAATAAATAAACGAACAAATAAATAAACGAACAAATAAATAAACGAACAAATAAATAAACGAACAAATAAATAAACGAATAGATAAATAAACGAACAAATAAATAAACGAATAGATAAATAAACGAACAAATAAATAAACGAACAAATAAATAAACGAACAAATAAATAAACGAATAGATAAATAAACGAACAAATAAACGAACAAATAAATAAACGAATAGATAAATAAACGAATAGATAGAATAGAAAAGAGAATGAATCTTAAGTGCGCTTAAACAAATATATATACGAGGACGCACATATTATATATATATATATGCATGTACTTACATGCACATATTTAACACTTATGTATGCAATTATATTGCACACATCTAACAATGAAAACAGAGTTAACAAATTAATATTATACAAATATACCTTAGTAAAAAAGAAAGCTAAAAAAAAAAAAAAAAAAAAAAAATAATTATAACAGTGATTATCTTATTGGAAAATTGTTGTTACTTAAAAATTCAAAAATTTAGTAATATGCATGTATAAATGTGTACTGTGAAGTGTTTTCAAACTATACACAATCAAACTTAAATATTTTATACATAAAAATATATACATATATATGTATATATTGTAAATGGAAAAAATGTACTTATAAACGTTTTATATGTAATAATGCAAACGTACAACTATGATTCGGCAAGCGTTTTTTTAAAATAACTGGACCAAATAATATGGATTTGAGTAACGCTAATAAATACATAATAAAAAGTTAATATATACAACGAGGCATTTTATTTTATCATTATTCATACAGTGTCAGTAAAAAAAAAAAATATATTAAGTGTTTACTTATATGTACATATATATGTATATGTCAACATCTTCAAATACGTACATGTATATATATACATATATATTATATGTACATATATATTATATGTACGGTTTTTATAGAACAATCCACAAATAAAAAATATGAAGGTACATTTTTGAAAAACAAATGTGTGCCAATAAAAATATTATAACATAATGCTATTATTATTATTATTATCATTTTTTCTGATTTATAAAAGTTATAACAATTCTTTTTTTTGCATAAAATTAATAAAAAAATTCCCTGCGTTTGTGCCAGTATCTGTAGGTCACACAGAAAGTGAGTGAAGTAAAAAAAAAAAAAAAAAAAAAAAAAAAATATTAGCACAGCAATAACAATAACAATAGTAATAACAATAGTAATAAATATACAAGTCAATAGTTTATATACATATAGTTTTTATATAGTGGGTATATACAACTTATGTACTTAACATTTTTGTGTACTCTTATTTATTTGCATTTGTATTTGCTTCTTCTTTTAACTTTTTTTTTAACTTTTTTTAACTTTTTTTTTTACACTTGCCTTTCCAGACAATTATAATAATATAAATTATAAGCATGTCAAACCATACTACATAAGTAAAAAACAAAACAAGCACTACTTCAGAATTAAAGGTGCTTTTAAATTGCGAACGCACGGTGATAAAAATGGTGATAAATATGGTGATAAATATGGTGATAAATATGGTGATAACGTTTGGGTACCATATGAAAGCAAAGTAAAAGAAGGACACCGATATAATATATACGATGAAGCAAAACAAATAAATGATAACGAAATTGATTTACAAAATTCTGATAAAATAGATAGAGAAAAAGGTGAACTTCCACCATTTATTTATGAGGGAGGTAATGCATATGGAGAAAAAGAAGTAAAAGATTATGAACCTGAGGTATATGATTTTCATACATATAATAAATATTTTGAAAACTTATGTAAAAAGAATAAAGATATGATTTCTTTGTATCAATTAGATAAAAATTTATTAGATGAAAGTTATTTTGAAGCAAAAAAAGGAGGGCCTAAAACTTTTGGCTTTCGCTTTAAACAGATTCAACCAGTACAATATCATGAAGGTCGAGCTTATACATATTTTTTTATGCATTCACATGAAGTTGAATTATGTCCTATATTTTTAAATGCATTTAGAAGAGTAGCAATAAAACATTTAAAAGGTGGAAGAGTTACAGCGTTAAGGATACCTAATATGAAACATGAATTTTATTGTATTGTTGGTGTTAGAGAGAATTTTTTTGATTTGGCTCAAAATTTAAGACATATAACATTTAGAAATGTTAGTGAAAAAGCAGATATGAATAATTATATAATGGGAAAATTTAGAATTAAAGGTCCTATGATAGTTGTAGCTGGACATATGCAATTACCAGATTCAGTTGAAATTGTAAATAAAAATCAATATATTTGTTCAGTTGCTGCAGGTAGCTATTTAGAAATGGATGTAAAAATTGAAAGTATCGAAGAATATGTTATGCCTGAATATGGCTTACAATCAAGAAATAGAGATATATGTAAAGATAATTTTATTCATTTCAGTAGTAGTTGTACACCTGTTGAATATTTTGGTTTTACTGGTCAAAGAAGAGGAATAAATTTAGATATATTGGGTGAGATAAATGTAGTCGAAATACATACAGATGGGTCTATAACACCTAAAACTGCACTTTTAAAAACTATTGATTATATGGCAGAAAATTTTAAATATATGGAAAATGCATTATATAATAATTGTTATACCTGTGATGATGGTTCGATTGATGAAGAATTTAGAGATCCTGATTTTTATATGGACAAAGATAGATATACTGATGTACCATGGAATAAATATAAAAGTACTTCACAAGAGTTAGAAGAAAGTAGAAAATGGCTGTATAGAAAAGATGTACATAGACAATATACCATAGACCCAGAAAGTGCAGAATCAAAACAAGAAAGAGAAATGTTATGGGAAAAGAAAAAAAAATTACAAAGAGAAATTGAGAAAAGAAAAGAACAAATAAAAAAAGGACCATCAGCATATGAAGGTGAATTTATACCTCCTGAAGAAAGACATGATTGTTTGCTTGATTGGCCAGTAGACAAATCGGAAAGAAATATGAATCCGCCCAGGTGGGTCATTGAAAGGCCTCTTGATAAAACGCCTCACATAGGCTACGAGGAACATTATGACGAAGGGATCTGAGCGCATGCGCGCATGAGTATGTAAAAACATCAGCTGTAAAAACATCAGTTGTAAAATATCAGCAGTATAATATCAGCTGTAAAAACATCAGTTGTAAAATATCAGCAGTATAATATCAGCTGTAAAATATCAGCTATAAAATATCAGCTATAAAATATCAGCTATAAAATATCAGCTGTAAAAACATTTGAAACGGAACGTTTTTAATCATAAAAATTTTTTTCTCTTATGAAAAATATTGCTCATATAAAAAAACTTTTTCATATTTTAAGCTTATTTTTATTTACTCAATTTACTTATTAATCCATGTTATATGTTTTGTAATGGGATGAAAAATTAAAATAAAAAAAAAAAATGTAAAATTTATTTTATTCTCGTTTGGGGATTATTTTTCCTTTTTGGGGGTATACGTAATATATTAGTGTATATTATTATATATATATATATATATATATATACATATATTCATATACTGTGTGTGTCTATTTTTTTAGTAACATTTTTTTTGAAAGCCTTTACAAATTATAATTTTATTAAAATTATCATTTTGTAACGAGTGTTTGGGGTTGAATAAAAGTGTTTATTTTTTTCATTTTCTTTTTCATTTTCTTTTTCTTTTTCTTTTTCATTTTCTTTTTCAATGAAATGATTAAGCGCAATAATGTGATAAAATAAAGTAACATTAAAAATTAAGAAACGAAAGTCTTATTATTATTTTGCACACATTTTATGATTGTCAAATTGTTTATAACAAAGGTCTTTGTTTTTTTTTTTTTTTTTTTTTTTTTTTTTGGCATAAAACAATCTGGCTTGCTTCATTTTGCTTCTTCTTCTTCTTCTTCTTTTTTTTTTTTTTTTTTTGTTAAAAAAAAATAATTGTTATAGTAAAGCTTTTTTAATGTAAATATCTTTTTTTATTTTGCATAATTAATTTATAATTTACAAGATTTGTGGAAAAAATTTATAACATTTATTAAAAAAAAAATTATAACATTTATGGAAACAAATTTATAACATTTATGGAAAAAAATTTATAACATTTATGGAAAAAAATTTATAACATTTATGGAAAAAAATTATATACAATTTTTTGCAAATGTTTAAAAGTATAAATATATGTTTTTTTTATATGTTAATTTTACTTTTTTTTTGCGAAACATGACTCTAGTCTAGTATTAAATAAATACTCTTACATAAAAACAGAAGAGAGAATTAAATATCGAATTTGGTAGATATGTATGATAAGAACATAAGCCCTTTTTTGCAACTCACGAATATATATATATATATATATATATATATATATATATATATATATATGTATATATATGCACGTGTTACGTACTGAAAAAGGTGTTACATTCAAATAAACGAATGTGTTATCTGGTAAAATAAACTGATCGGTCTTTTATAATTATAGAATATTGTTATTTCTGTCATTTTTGTAATTTATAAAAAAAATATGTAGAAAACAGTTTAGTCAGCATAAACTTATTCATTCATTTACAGAGATATATATAAAACATTTTTTACAAACACAGAAAAATAAAATGATTACGCTAATTTCAGTATGCTCCTACTTATTTTATACGTATAAAGATTCTATATTAAGCTATATAAGGGCAAGTAACTTCGAAACCCAAAATAGTAACGAAGAAAACATAGAACACGGTGTATATAAAGTAAAATCAACTAGGAAAAGAAAAAAAAATCCAAAAATAAGATATATTTCGGATTCTGAAATTGGTAATACTAAATATATTTTAAGAACATATAGTGATGTTGATTTCCCATTAAGAAGCCCTAAAAAGAAAATAGTCAAAAAAATTAATTAAAACTGTACCTAGATTTTTATTTATTTTTTTTACTTAAATTTTTACTAAATTTTTACTCTTGTTTATTATTCAGATCCATAATTTTAGTTCTCACAGATGTACACATATATATATATATATATAACACTTTGCCATAAACCATACTGTTTTTAACCTTAATTCTTAATACTAATGCTATATTGTTTAATGCGTATTTATAAAATGTTTAACTTATTCATCCGCATAAATAATGAATTATTTTATATTTTTTTTTTGTCACAATAGCCAGTACTATCATTACTATTGTGGTTAGTAGTAATATCAGTAGCAATGATATTAGTATAATTTTTTTTTGTTTTTTAGTTTTATCAGTTTTATTTTTTCTACTTTTTCTACTTTTTCTACTTTTTCTACTTTTTCTATTTTTTCTACTTTTTCTACTTTTTCTACTTTTTCTACTTTTTTTACTTTTTCTACTTTTTCTACTTTTTCTACTTTTTTTTTTTTTTTTTTTGTCATATTAAATTTTACTATTTTTTTTATAAATATTGTTATTTTCTAAAATAAATTATCATCTTTTAAAGAATTAACGAATATGTGTGTATATACCTAAGTATATATATATATAATAATAACATTTCATTAGAAGTTATATCAGTATTTTATATCTTTTTTTTATCAAAAAATAAACATGTGTGCGTACACTTATAATATTTTTTTTTTTTTTTTCTCTTTCATACGTTATTTTATTTTTTTTCCCCACAATATAGGTGCAAACTACATATGCCTTAATTGCATTTAATTATTAAAGACAAAATACTAAAATTTTAATAAAAAAAAAAAAAAAATTTAATATTAATAATGTGAAAAAATAATATAATGTAAAAAAATATATATATATATATAGAATAGGTTGTTTTATATATATAATATAAAAAGAACATTCTTTTTCTACACCTTTTCTTTATGATTTATGCTTAAATAAAGAAAAGTAAAAAGAATGTTTTGAATAATATTAATTTGTGTAAAAAAAAAAAAAAAATAATAATAATAATAACACGGAAACCAAAGCTAAAATTTATATAAGATGAATATTTGTTATAATAGTTGATTTAATAAATATGAAAGAAAACAAAAAAAAAAACAAAAAACACATTGAATTTTTTTACAAAAATGATTCTAATTTATTTTCTCCTTGTATAGATAACGAAGGTGCATTATGTGTAATTTCAGATAGAGGAGACATATTTAGATATAAACTAATAAATTTAAAAAAAGATGGTAAACGTGATGATTCCTCAACTAGCTCATCTTCTGATGAAACAAAAGAAGATGATGACGAGGATGATGATGATGATGATGATGACGATGACGATGACGATGACGATGACGATGACGATGACGATGACGAGAGTGATAGCAATAATAGAGTTATAAAAATAAAAAAGCATAAAAATTATAATAAAGTAGAGGAAGAGAAATACTTTAACACAGATTTAACAACAGATTGTTTGTGTGCCGATAACAATAATAATTTCTATATATTCGATCCTTGTAATAATATAATAATATGATAAATGTTTATCTATGTTCGCGTGTGTGTTGTTCTCATATATGTTAGTGCACATTATTTTAGCATAACGCAGCGTTTTTGTATTTGTACCTATTTCCTTTCACCAATACATACTTATAATACATACTTATATACATATATATATATATATATATATATATATATATATATATACACATTCAAAAAAGTGCACTCCTTTTTGTGTTGCAGTTACACGGAGTCTAATGGTTATCAACAAAGAAAAGAAACTAGAGCTTTATACAGATGAATACGAAGATAAAAGTTTTAACAAAATAAATAACATGTTTTATGACAGAAAAGAAAATATGCTATATATTATTGATTCTGGAAATATGTTCGAAGACACTGAATGTAATTTTTACTATATAAATAAAGATGTAGAAACGATGTTACCTATTAATATACAAAATGTATCATACATTAATAGTATGTGTGTATATCAAAAAAATAATGTCTATATGATATATGTATGTTTAACAAAAGAAAATAGAATACTACGATTAATAAAAAAAGGAAACACTTATATGCAGACTGACTTTTTGTATCTAAACGGAACATATTCTCCTGTATTTATTTGTACGGATAATACAAATTTTGTTATTTTACTAAAAGATTTAAGTGGTTGTGAACAAAGAGGAAAACTTATTGAAATTAATTCAAATGCAGAAATTATTAATTCCATTTTTATTAATGGAGATGCATTTAATGGAATATGTTATGACTATAATTTGAGTAAATATTTTATTATTGAAAAGAATGTTATTTATACGTATTGAATGGGGGTTGTAGAAAAAAAAAAGGTGGACCATAGAAAAAGGGGGGGAAACATAAAAAAAAGGGGGAACACAAAAAAAAAAAAAGGAAGAACATAAAAAAAAGTGACATAAAAAGGTGAAATAAAATGAGGGTACATATGGGGAGACATAAAAATTAGAAATGCAAAAAAGCATAAAAGAAAACAACTCCCTAACAAATGGACAAATAACAAAATTAATATGTACATACATATACAATTGTGCACATTATGTGATTAGTTTAAGCATATCTTTATTTTTGTATTTAAAAATAAAAAAAAAATAACCCTCTTTTGATGTGTGATTTGTGCTCTCACTTATTTATACATATACACATACACTGATTTTATTTCTTTTTTTTTTTTTTTTTTACACGTTATAAACACTTTTTTTTTTTCTTTTTTTTTTTTTTGCACCATGATTATACATATTTCGTTTATACCTTTTAAAAAGCATATAATATATGCACCACGGAACGGATTATCTTTAAATCTCCATTTTTTTTTTTTTTTTTTTTTTTTTTTTTTTTTTTTTTTTTTTTTTTTGTTCATAATAACAAATCGTCTATGTCCTTTCTAATTTTAAGACGTGGGTTGTTTTGCATATTTAACGCTATGGCGAGTTTATTAGAAATGTGTGGTTGTTCAACTAACCCAGTAGATAGTAAGGTATTATTTACAACATCTATGATTTCATCATCCGTTAATTTGAGAGTAACATATTTTGTTTTATAAAACCTTAATAAAGATGAATAATATGCATAAGCTAGATATAATAATTGTGTGTTTGAAATCCAACTATTTAAATAACTAGATATGTTTGTATTTTTTATAATATAATTATCTGGATTTAATTTATTTATATTTAGATCTTTAATTTGTTCAAAAAATAGTTGATCCGCTTCGTTTAGTAATATAATTGCATTTCCTTCTTTGTTACTTCTTGCTGTTCTACCAACCCTATGTATATATTGTTCTCTAGATATGGCAGAATTAACTTGTACAATTAAAGTAACATTAGAATAGTGCATACCTCTTGCACTAATATCAGAAGTAAAAAGAATTCCTACAGATTCTAAAGCAAATCTATTAGATATAATTTGTCGATGTGCTGCTTCCTTTTGTCTATGTATTTCGTATACAGATATTTTTAATTGTTTTTGAAAAAAATTAGCAAAAAATGCAGTTGCTTTTGCTGTTGGAAAAAAAACAATTATTTTATATGTGAACTGGTTGAGTCTCATATGTTCAATTAATATATTATATAAAATAACAGTAGTATCTATAGCTTTATGAAATAATACAGATTGTTTTAATTGTTCATTAGTATGTTGTGAAATATTTTGTATACAATTTAAAAATAAATAATCAGATTTACATATATTTTTTCTTATTTCAGTTAAATTATAACTTAAAGTAGCTGATAAAAGTATATTTCTTCTTTTTTGTGGTAAATAAGATACAATTCGATTTATTTCGTTTTTGTAACCTAGTGATAATAATTGGTCTGCTTCATCAATTATGAGCATTTTCAAATTTTCAAATAATGTATTAAATAAATAAGTACATTCAAAATGATCTAATAATCTACCAACTGTACAAATAACAATATCTGGTTTAACCCTTCTTATATTTATTTGATCTTCTCTTCTTTTTATTCCACCAATCAAAGTTAAAACATTAATATTATTTTTAAATGTTAATAACATTTTTGCTTCATTATATATTTGATTTGCTAACTCTCTTGTTGGTACTATAATCAAAGTATGGACACTCATAATTCTATTTTTTAAAATATCATCAATGACCAACATTAAATACGATAATGTTTTTCCAGTACCTGTTTTTGCTTGAATAAGTAAATCATTTTTTTTATTTACTTTTAAAACGCTTTCGTATATCACTTTTTGAACATCTGTCAATTCTTTATATTGAAATATTTCTAGTAGGCTCTTTTTTATATCTTTGTCAAGTTCGTCAACGTTTTCGATTAGTACCCTTTCTGTTTTGTTTGATTTATCGTTGGGGTGGGGCGGAGATACCACGTTGGAGTAGGGCGGAGATACCACGTTGGAGTAGGGCGGAGATACCACGTTGGAGTAGGGCGGAGATACCACGTTGGAGTAGGGCGGAGATACCACGTTGGAGTAGGGCGGAGATACCACTTTTGGAGTTTCGTCTCTTTTTATAGTATCGTTTTGTGTGTCATAATTCAACGCGTCTTTTCGTTCTTCCCCACTGTGTACACTTACCTGATCCAGAGGAGACTCCTCCTTTGAATGTGAACAAGCGAGTTCCTCATTTGTTACTATTTGTTGACTCTGTTTACTAAATCGATTGTTTATTTCTGTGTCCCTCAAATTTTTCAGATATATAACATTTTTATTAATCCATTTTTTTGAAGAATAGGTAATATATTTTTGAATTTCAAACCATCCTGATTTGTGTTTATTTATAGTTACTAAATCATTTTTATATAATCCGTTGGATACATTTAAATATCTATTACTTCTGTAAGAGAAACAATGGTATTTATTTTTTATATCAAAAGATAAGCAACTTTTAATGATTTTTTTACAACAATAATCGCTTTTTAAAATGATTGAACTGCGCATTTTTTAATTTTGTTCGACTTGAATTTCGTTCGACTAGAAGATTTTTTTTTTTTTTTTTTTTTTTCTTTAGATCAAAAAAATATGAAATTCACGATTACATTGTGGGGGAGTTCACATATTAGGGTATCTACATATAAATATGTACATAAACTTATGTATATATGTACATAAACTTATATATATATATATATATATATATGTACATAAACTTATGTATATATATATATACAAATATATACGTATATAAGTTTATGTACATATGTTTTTTTTTTTTTTTTTTTTTTTTTTTTTTTTATTTGTATATTTATTTTTATTTTTTTCGCAGAGTTCCTTCATAGTAATATTTTAAAAAAAACTCTCGAAAAAAATGTATACTACACCCATCACAAACATTTTAAAAATGATAAAACTGCGCCATTTTTTTATGTATAAGTTTTATCGTGTTCAAAAGAGAAATTAGCAAATGAATATAGTACCCATGTAGTGCCCATGCAATGAAGTTTTAATTTATAAAGACCACATACGTATGTAATGTGACCTCTATAAATTAAATGTTTAATTAAAACTTTATTTTTTTTTTATTTTATTTTTTTTTTTTTTTTAGGAATCTTATAGTCCAAATCGGTTTATTAAACTGGTCAACCAGGATCAGATATCTATATATATCTATATCTATATCTATATATATATATATATATATACATACATGCATGCATACATACATACATATGTACAAACTCGACAACATTGTTGCATTTTTTATGTAGCCCACATGGATGCTATATATGGGGGATATTGAAAAATCACATTAACATAATTTTTGATTAACATATAACTACCGACCTAATTTTGTACTTGTTATATAATACTAAAAATTGATTTGTAAAAAAAAAAGTAACCATTACGATATAAGATTGCAATAGTAATAAAATGGAGGAACATGAAAGAGAAGTCGAAAAGGGTGTAGTATATGATGAATTTTCAAAGAATGGTTCATGTAAAGAAATAAATAAAATAAATGATGAAAATAAGAGCGAAATAAAAAACTGTGTAAATAATGGGGATGATAGTAAGGTACAAAATAAACATAGTACGAATAGTAATGAATTAAAGATAGGTGATGATAACAAAGAAGAAAATGTAAATGACATGGATAGTAATATAATTGGTGTAGAGGGCACTGGTACTGACACTTGTGGTGATACCAATACCGAAACCAATGCCAAAGCCGTAAATGAAGATATACTGGACGAAATGTTTGATGATTTTTTGAAAGACATCGAAAGTGTTATTACACCTCGAAATAAAAATCAAGAAAAACAGAAAAGGTTTAAAAAAGAAGATGTGGGTACTGAAATAGCGAGGATTTTAGCTAATAAGAATAATTCTGCTTTTACAATATTTGATATAGTAAATGAAGATGTAAATATGGAAATAATAAAAAATAAATATAAACAACTGTCTATTTTAATTCATCCAGATAAATGTGATCATAAAAATGCAAATGAAGCTTTTCATATTTTAAACAAAGCATATGAAGAACTAAAACAAGATGAAGTTAAAGAACAATATAAAAATGTTTATGAAATTGCCAAAAAAAACATCATAAAAAAATTAAAATTGCCAAAAAAAAAAAAAAATGAAATAAATGAATATTTTAATATACAAGAAGAAGAATATGATATTACCAAAGAAATACAACAACAAATTAATGAAGAATGTGAAAGATTGTTAAAAGAACGACAGGAAAAACAAGAATATGCACAAAAATGTAAAATGGCTAATTTAAGATATGCACAAGAAAAAGAAGAAGAAAGGTTAAAAGAAGAATTGAAAAAAGAAGAGGAAAGAAAAAAATGGAATGAAAGAAGAGATGAAAGGGTAAACAGTTGGAAATCTTACAAACAAGAAATTTTCCAAAATGAAAAGGAATTCCAATTATTTAAAATTATAGGTAAAAAAAAAGAAGAACGAACAGAAGAGGAAAAAGAACTATTAAAAAAAATAACAATCAACACCATTGATCTTAAGCACCCTGTAAATAAAAAAAGAAAAAAAAAATCCGACGTTTTTAAATAGCTAAGCTAAGTACATAAATTGGGTTGTACTACACACGCATATGTATGTGTAAGTGTTGAACGCATATATATGTATGTGTTAGTGTTTAACGCATATATATATGTATGTGTAAGTGTTTATTTTTTTTAAAGGACATATGATTTGATGTATATTATGATATATACCTATTTTTGTCTATAACTTATTTTTGTCTACATTTTTTTTTTTTTTTTTTTTTTTTGTTACTTCTAAAGCTTTTTTACATATTGTCACTATGTTGTAATTTACTACATAACATTTATAAATTAAAACATTTAAAATCAATTACATAGGATTCAATTTATATGAATCAACTTGTATGAGTTAAATATATATAAATTTATTTTGAACGCATGTTTTTACTACTTTTTAATCTTATGATTATACGAATCGCATATATTTAAAAAAAAAAAAAAAAAAAAAAATTTCATTAATAAATGCACTTTTAAAATTTAACATAGTCATAAAGAGGATAAACATAAGGACAAGTTTGTGAATTTATATATATCTGTACGTATATGAAAAAGATAAATTAAAAATATGATAAAAACAGAAATGTGCTTGAAAATTGTTAACTTGTTATATGAAGAGACAAATCGCTCTGATTTTTTTTTTCATTTTTTTTTTCATTTTTTTTTTTCATTTTTTTTTCATTTTTTTCATTTTTTTCATTTTTTTCATTTTTTTCATTTTTTTCATTTTTTTCATTTTTTTTTTCATTTTTTTTTCATTTTTTTTTCATTTTTTTGTTATTTTTTATTTTAAACAATTCATACGTCAAAGCCGTAAGCATTTCGTAACGACATTTTTAAAGTGTGGAAGTTTTTTGTTCTTAGGACATGCTCAGGAAGTTTATTTAATTTTAAATATTCCATTTGGATTGTATCCTTTAAATACTGCTTTATCTCTGAACTATTTAAAAATGTGATTAATTTTAATACACATGTTAAAATAGAGACTTTCACAAAATTATCTACATCCCGGTTTAGTAATAAAAGCAATTCTTCAATAATAAAAATATTTTTTTTTTCACTCGCGCTTCCACTTGTACATGTATGAATATTGTCAGCATCAGACGTACTGTCAGTATTAATTATATTTTTAACACCCACAATAAATTCGACATTTCCATTCGAATTGGAATCCGGCAAACTTGTAACAGAACTCATGGTGTCTAAACAAGGTATATTATTTTTAGCAATAATCATATCATTGGTAGTTGTAGAATTGTTCATACTATCATTCATTTCAGAATCACTCATATTGTCCGTATCACTTTCATAAAGAAACGTCTTCTTAGTTACAGAAATATATGCCTTATCATTTTTTGTCTGTTTATGTATTTTTTTTTGTTTCTTTGATGGTACTTCCGTATTCAGCTTGTGAGATAAATAAGTATTAATTTGTTCATTGTTATGTTTATTTGGTAATTTTTTGCAGATATTTGGTTGAGCATTATTAGTATTTTTTTGCACTTCCTCTTCAGTATAGTGAGCACGCAAATTTTGTTTCATTTTTTTTGATATATGATCATTTTTTAATTTATTTTTATCAAATAAAAAAAAATAAAATATAGATGAAATGATATCTGCATTAAATTTATTTTGTTTTGAATTATAAATAAAATTATTTTTACTTACTTTTGGAGTTCCTTTTTCTAATAAACAAACTGATGCAAGATAATTTAATTTATTTAACATATTGTATGTATCTATATTTTTTCGTTTTATTAATTCCATATCGATTATATTAAATTTATAATTGTGACATAAAAAAATATGGGTTCGTAGAA
>CABPSV020000283.1:0-20091 GCA_902459845.2 Hepatocystis sp. ex Piliocolobus tephrosceles
TCAGTTCTTTGTAATACTGCTATTTCAGGATCTGCATTCACATATGGAAATGAATGTGGTTTGCTTACGAGGTATTTATTATTATATTTATCATACGCAAATAGTTTACTTTTTAAATGATAATCTCCAAAAGATTTGGTACATTGTAATCTACCTTTAACATAACAAGGTGTTTCGAATTTTGGATTATATTTAATATTATTTTTATTTATTTGTATAAAATTACTGTTTCCTAAATAACTTGCAAATGTTTTAACTCGATTTTTACATATTATGATATCATCATCGTTAGGATGTTCATTTACTAACCTAATTTGTTCACGTACTTTACCTGCATTGTGTATATGGTTTAATAACACATAACTTTTACTTCTTATTAAAATTATTTTAGAATCTCCTAAGTTTGCAACATAATAATTCTCTTTATCAATTAATACACTTATTGAACATGAACCGATTGTACCAAATCTTAAAAATCCTTTATTAAGGTAATCTTTTGCATGTAAGTAAATAGAATTTTCTAGTGATAAATGTGCAAATCTTAAACTATGTATTATGTCTTCTTTATCTAATTTTCCATCTTTTTTTTTTTTTATTTTTTTTAATAATTTTTTTTTAACATAATAACTTAACCATCTTTTTATTATATCTGATATTAAATTACCTCCATGACCATCTACAACTCCAAAATATAAAAATTGTTTTTGTTTCATAATCCCTTTAGTAGCAAACAGTGTTTGATCATCCACATCTTTATTAAATGAAAAAATATTTAAAACTTTTGAAAAAAACGATTCATTTTCTTCTTTTGTTGTGCTATCCCCATCATCATTATCATTACTATCACCCACTGTTGATTTATTATTTTCAATATTTTCAATATTTTCACTACTTTCACTACTTTCACCGCTTTTACCAGCATATGAAACACATCCAACTGCTCCTTTTTCTGTGTTAACATTACTAATTTTATTCCCATTTGTTTGATTATTTAATGTCCCCCGACCTGCTGGAACACTAGTCGTATCTATAACTTCCTTTGTCGTTAATACAATTATACTTTGTTTACTGTTTTGTTTTGCATTCCAAGTGTTACCATTAGTGGATGGTCTATTATGAATATAACTAGTTGTACTAGTACCGATCTTATCATCCCTATATCTAGCTCCATTCAAACCCCCATTATTTGCTCCATTCATACCTCCATTAATAGAAATAGAACTGTTAAAATATTCACTATCAATTTCTTCATCACCAAATAAATTTAACAACACATTTTGTTCAAACGATTTAGCAAAATTACGATCTTCATAACCTGCTATTTGTTGACAACTATTTAAAGGTTTTAATTGAGTATTGTTTAAATCAATTAAATCTACGAAACATCTATCTTCTATTGGACAATTAGATTGATGTTGTACCATAGTAAATCTCTTATTATTTTTAAAGGCTCCTGTATTTAATTCTGTTAAGTTTTCAAAACTTATATCAACTTCATTAATTGTTCTTTCTATTTCTGAAAATTCTATTAACGTCCCTGTTTTTTTACCCTCGTAATTTCCATTATATTCACTACATGTAACGTTTCTTTTATCAAATAATAGTAATATTATAATTAATAAAAAAAGAAAAAATCTCCTGTTGCGAAATTGTGTTAGATAATTATTTGAAACTGTATGTGTCTTCTCCATTTTTTAATCACCGGATGGGGTTCAGTTTGTCCGAATTTGTGTATACTAATCGATTTCATCAAATGTGTTTTTATTAGGTACCGCATGTACGTATGTAACAATATTACTGTTTTCTAAATTTTAAATCATCAATAGCAAAAAAAAAAAAAAAAAAAACAAAAAAAAAATCAAACGGATAACACACTAAACAATTGGATAAATAAACAAACGAGTAAATAACTATAAATAAATGACAAAAATATAAAAACATAAAAATGTAAACATACAAAAATACAATAATAAATAATTGGTCGATCACAAATATTCTAAAAGTGTTATAATTTTTAATTTATTTTTATTCTTTTTTATTAATAAAAGAAAAAAAAAAAAAAAAACACTAAAACTGATGAAAGGGGAACATAATTAAAGATAAAAAAAATATATATAGGTAAATAAATGGCTATACAGCAGACTAAATAAATCAATAACAAGACAGATTATATAATAAAACTTTACAAATAAATACAACAAATAATATATATGACAAAAAGTATATACATATACATTATGAACGTCCTAATTTAATATACTAAAACATAAAAATGTTAATAATTATATTAAAAATGTTAATAATATTTTATGTTTAAGTAGCACGCATATGCCTAAATGTTAGGTAAATCGAAAATAAAGTGATAGAAAATATATATATATATATAAATTATTAAAATTTATTGAAAACTAGTATTTGACACACAAAAATATAAAATATATTCCAACTATGTGGATATATATATATATATATATATATAGGCACAGTATAAATGTACCTTCATTTTAAATTTTGTACAACATTTTATTTCATAACATATTATTAATTATATATAAATGTATATGCTTAGATTAGTTTCAATAGTTATATATTTAACCATGCTAACTGCATTTTATTCTATACAAGTTATATTTAAAAAAACAGCGACACTTGAACAATATGCTATTATACCTACAGTATAAAGCTTCAATAAAAAATTAAAAATAAACAAAATTAAAAATTAAATATATGAAGCATTAAAAAAAATATAAATATATGAATATTAAATAAAATATAAATATATGAATATTAAATAAAATATAAATAGATGAATATTAAATAAAGTAGAAATATATGAACATTAAATAAAATATAAGTACATGAAGCATTAAATAAAATATGAATATAAAGATGGGACGAAGCAAAATATGAATATATAAAAAAAAAAAAAAAAAAAAAAAAATAGATATGAAAAACAAAAATAATATGCGATTTACTCGACAACAAAAGCTTCAGGGCCTACTAGCAGCACATATATATATCACAATAATTTTTTTTTTTTTTTTTTTTTTTTTTTTTTTTTTTTTTTTTTTTTTTTCACCTTTTAAATATTCAATATTTTTTAAAGCCAATTGTTGCTAGTTCTAGAAAAAAAGAATTAGATGAATAGGATTAAAAAATATCACTCGTCCTCCTATTTATATTTTTATGTTTTTCTATACATGTACGTATTATATATATATATGTATATGTATGTTGAAAATTACATATCACTATATCTACGATTTATATAACAAAATTTTTCCTTTTTTATAAATACTAAAAAAAAAAACTTAAAACAGTTTCTATTTTATTTATTTTTATACACATTGATGTATATATATATATATAAACGTATGAAGCAAATACTGAAAACATAAAAAAAAAAACAAAAAAAAAACAAAAAAAAAAACAAAAAAAAAGTTAACGTAAATACTAATTCAACTTTCTTTTAAAGCAAATTTCTGCACAATTTTTTATCAGAAAAATTAGTCATTTATGTATGTACATATGTAACAAGATTGCAGCTAAACTCCCTCATCCCTTCCTTTTTTTTTTTTTTTTTTATGAAAATTTTGTTAAGAACTCAAGTGATTTGTTTAAAAGCCATTGAAATGGGAATCAAATCACTGTAGAGAAAAATTATTTATATATTATTTTTATTATTCTTTTCTAATTAGTTTCTTTTCTAAGTAGTTAGTTATTTAAGAAAAAAATTGGTATGTTATTTATTTCAAAATTCTCTTTTTTTTTCATAACTAATTTAGGCTCCAATTTACCCAAAATTGATAAATTGTTTGGTATTAGGAGTTTGTTATCATTTTTATTTTTTTTTAATTTATTTTTTTTACTTAAAGAAAAAGTTTTAATATTGTTCTTTATATTTTTATCATTTTGTCCGCTTGCACCCACAACAGTACTGATGGTGTTCATGTTATCAATAACTCCGTCTATATATCCAACACCATCAACATAGTCATAGCTTTTTCCACAATCGTCATTTGTACTATTACCATATTTGTTTACTTTCTGTTTTATTCCATTATCGTATTCATTAGAAATATCACATAAAGAATAATTATTATTAAAATTTTTTATTTTTAAACATGAATTTATTATTTTTTTTTTTTTGTTCTTTGTTTTCTGACATATACATTTATATTGTTTGGCATTATTAATTTGTTGTAAAAGTAATACTTTTTTTTTTAATTTTTTTTTTTCATCTTTTAAATTATTTAACTCTTTTAGTAACTTATTTAATATATGACTATAAACAATGTTTATTTTTTTTTGTTCTTTCAATTCTTTTAATAGAATAATATTTAAATTAATATATTTATTATTTAAATCATACAAATCAGGGGATTTGGACAAGTTACCATTCATTATTACATCATCAGCATGTAATATCTCTCTATTGTTTCTGCTGTGATTAATGTCCCTACTATTGTTTTCACCAGAACCCAAAGAATAGTCTAAAAAATTAACATTTTTATTTATATGTTCAATAGTTCTATTTTGTAACATATTATAATCAATAGCAATGTTTTCATAATTTATTGAATTTAAATTTATCGAATTTATGTTTTTTAATATATATTCCACATCATATAAATTATTAATATATTTTTGATTTTTTTTATTTAATAAATTAGTTTTATCACTAATTTTTGGAATATTTAAATAATGTTTATTTGTTTTGTTGCAATGGTAAATTTTATTACTACCACTTTTGTTACTACCACTTTTATCAGATACATTTTCGTTTTTAATATTAACAAGTATATTCTCCCTTTTTTTTAATTTACTTTTATTTTCACGCAGCTTCTTATTTCTGTTAATAAAATTCATATTATTAATTATTTTTAAAAGTGCTAAATCCTTTGGTTTGTTTTTCTCTAATTCGGTTACCAATTTATTACTTTTGTTTGTTTCCAATTGTTCATTTGATTTTTCACAAAACTCTTGTGTTTGTAACAAAAATTCTTCTTTATGTATTTTTTCTCCTCCTTCTCCTTCTCCTTCTCCTTCTTTTTTTTTTAAATTAACACATGCGTCCACGTTTTTCTTTACATCTTGAAAATTTATTGTTTCAAATAGTTGTTTTTCCAAAATATCATTTATTTCACTTTTATTATTTAAACAAACATTTTCTATCTCTGTTTTATTTGGTATTATACCACTTACATCTTTAGTAGAACATTTTTTTATCCTTTCTAAATCATGGATATTTATATGTTTATTTATATTATTAACAAATGTATTAATACATATTTTCACATCACTTTCATTAATACTAAAATCGTTACTAGCCATTTTAGTGAAGACATCTGTTATGTCGTTAGCTGTATTATTTGATGTTTTATCTACATCTTCTATAATTTTTAACTTGTTCTCATTTAATAAAACATGACGTACATTTTTTTTTTCCACGTTTCTACTAATGTTACTATTGTTACTATTTCTATTATTTCTATTATTTCTATTACTACTACTACTACTATTACTACTACTATTACTACTACTATTACTACTACTATTACTACTACTACTACTACTACTACTGCCACTATCTCTACCACCATCAGTAGTAGTGTCTTTTTTTTTTTCTATCTTTTCTAATGTTACCTTTTTGTTATTTGTTGTAGCTAAAACATTCTCGTTCTCTAATTGTTTCTCTATGTTTATATATACAGAAATATAATTATTACCGCCTCCTACAAAATTATAACGAATACAACTATTATTAATTTTTTGTGTGTTATTATATATTTTACTTTGTATTAACTTATTTAATGATTTTACTTTTTTAAATGTATCAAGTAAAAACAATTGATTATTTTCTGTTAATATAATAATATTATTTTCATTACATGAAAAATTTTTAATTTTGTAAGATGATATGTTGATTTTTTTTATTCCAATAATATCATTACCCCAAATAAAAAAATTATTATTTGTTGTTAAACAAGCTGAATATAATAAACCTAAACATACTTTTGAAACTTTTTCCTCATTCACATTTATTTTTTTAAACTTATAAAATAATTGTTTATGACTTAATTCTTTATTTTTATTATATCCCCAAGTATACAACACACCATCACTTGTTAATAAACCATTGTAGTTGTAACTAGAATATATACTATCTATATTTAATATTTTTTTTTTTTTTTGACGTTTTTTTTTAATGACAACTTTTTTAGGAAAGTAAACATTTTCTTCATTTTTAAATCCAAGTTTACCACCTGAACCTGAACCACAAGCATAAATATTGTAATAAAGCTTTTTTTTCTTATTATCACATTCATTCGTTTTTTTTTTCTTTACGACATCAACAGTTCTGTTTCTCTTTACACTACCAGCCAGTTTTTCATTACCACTGTCAATATAACTGCTTTTTAATTCTTCTTTTTGTTTCTTATTCATCCCATCATTTACATTTATGTCAACTGTGTTTAAGTAGTTTTTTTTTGTAGTCCCCTTTACAACCGAGGTGTTTATTTTATGTTCTTTTATAACATCCTTTGAGTCATCCCTATTACTGTCATTACTACTGTCATTACTACTGTCATTACTACTATCGTTACTACTGTCAATACTACTTCCACTACTCCCTCCACTACTGTCACTAATCCCCTCATTTTTATATTCACACTCTGTTAAAAATAAAGAATGGTCATAACCACATGCAATATCAACAACCTTATCATTAAAATAAATAAGTAAAGGAGATAATATTTCTTTAGTACTATATCCTATACCTAACTGACCATTTGTATTATCACCCCAACCAAATATATTATTATTTAACATTAAAACGATTATATGTTTATTTCCACATGCAATTTTTAAAACTTTTTGTTTAGAAAGTATAGAATTTATCGTTAATTTATTTCTACTTATTTTATCACCTAAACCCAATTCACCATGAGCATTTAACCCGGCTATTTCAAAATCATCATTTTCATATATAACTATTATATTGTTTGGACCATTATATACATTTTTAATGCGTTTATCAGATTTTATGTTTAACAAAGATATATCTTTTTTTTTATCTATTAACCATTCCTAAAAAGATAAAAAAATGAGTAAATAAAAACAGAAAAAAAAAAAAAAAAAAAAAAATTAAAATAATCGGATGTGTATCCACATGTGTAATACATAATGAACGAGCAGAAATATTAACTATTTACTTATAATAGATATATATATATATATGTATGTGGTGGGTATATGTATAATTAATATTTATTCAATGAAATAGCAAACTTGTAAAAATATAAACATGGCCATATAACATATGTGTAAGTAAAAAATAATGTTGCAATTGCACTACGTCAATATATATTATTTAAACTAATAGCAATATTCAATTAATTAAAATTATTTTATTATTTAAAAAATCTAATTACAGTTTTATTTTAAAAAATAAAAGCCACTGATATATAATTAATAACTCGTATATAATGGATGTGTTAATTTTATACAATTAAAATATATGTTCTATATTATTTGCCTTTTTTATAAATTTTTTTTTCCTTTTTTAATTTTAACTTTATTAAATATTGTTAACTTATGGTTTTTATTCTTATTTTTATGCATATGAATATATGTATATTTAAAAATGTGTTTACTTTTCTCTTTTACACCATACATTTGTTCCATGAATAATCAGGCGGTTTTTTCCATTCGTTTGACCCATGTTACAGTGATTAATATTTATTGTATTTTACGACAACAAAAAAAAAAAAATAAAAATAAAAAATAAACATTGGAATGGCTCATATACTTCCCTTAGTTTTACATATTATTATATATTGCATTTTAAGACATATATCTATATATGTGCATTTTGCCTATCTCTTATACTAACTTAACACTTCACATATGTAATGCTAATGTTAATTATAATCACATTGTGTTTTTTTTTTATTTTTTTTTTTTCACACATAAATGTGTATATAAAAAAAAAAAAAAAGTTAAGCAGTTAGAAATATTTTAAATTAAATTATAATTCCAATGTTTATAAGTTTTTTATTTAAAAAAAAAAAAAATTTAAACACTTTTTAAACACTTTTTATTTATGTATTACACACACATATATCATCATTTTGTGCTATGCTATGTTATGTTATGTTATTTTTTTTTTTTTTTTTTGAAGTAAATTATCTTCTATATTTATTGTACTTTTTAAGTTTTATTTATTGCCATAAAAATAATCTCATACAAATGGTCTTAAT
Source organism: Hepatocystis sp. ex Piliocolobus tephrosceles (assembly GCA_902459845.2). NCBI lineage: Eukaryota > Apicomplexa > Aconoidasida > Haemosporida > Plasmodiidae > Hepatocystis > Hepatocystis sp. ex Piliocolobus tephrosceles. Next base: position 8,265 of record CABPSV020000283.1, read on the forward strand.
GTTTTGCAAATTAAACTAGTTGTAAAGAATAAGCGTATGTAAAGTATATACACACACATACACGTACATATATATATATATATATATATGTACGCGCGTATATTTAAGTATAAACAACTTGTTACATTTATTTTTTTTTTTTTTATTTATTTTGTTTTTTTTCTTAAATAAAATTATATAATTTTAATATTAAGTTAAATTAAAAATGTAAAAAGTGGTATGAGATAATAAAAAAAAAAAATATACACAAATATATATATGTATGTATATATGTCTATTTACATAAGTGTATATTTATAGCATTTGTCATGAAAAAATATATAAGATTTTAATAAAAAAAAAAAAAAAAAAGACAATTATATTAAAGAAAATATGATTGACTAATCTTAATTCACCATCTTAATAAAACAAATAAAGTGAAGAAAATAATTTTCATATACAGGCTATATATATATATATATATATATACATACATACATAATAATAGGATGATGCTTTTTAATGGCGCTATGATAACCATTTAAATGATATATATTAAAAAATGTGCTTACATGCACTGACAATGAGAACTATTAACAGTACGCAATGAGAAAAGTGAAAAAAAAAAAAAAAAAAATGTAGCATGGCATAAAAGTAAGCACACACAAAAAAAAAAAAATTTATTTACTTGAAAAAATACAAATAAATTATAATACAAAAATGACAAAAGTTTTAATATATACATATATACATAATTACATATATGTATATATATATATATATATAGACTTGTAATAAAATACGAACTTATGTGAACATTCAATATAAGGAATGAACATACAATTAAAAGTGTTTGAAATAATTTTGTTTCTTAAATACCATGTAAAATGAAATTACTGCATCTGTTATAAAAACTAAAAAACCAGTAAAATGATTCACTATATATATATAAAAAAATATATCTAACTTAGAAAACCAGTTTGTTTCTAGACTGTTTAATTTAGTAACGTTTTTATTTGTATATTGATGGGGGTCCTTTAAATGCATAGTTATATAATCATCATACGAGTAGAAAAAAAAAGTTGCTTCGAGTAAGTATGATGAAAACAATATTTGCGTAACTAAAAAAAAGATGGTAAACATATTTGGTAATATATAAATAAAAATATAATACTTGCATGATTTTAAAATAGAGTATACATCACAATAGCTCATAATTGCACATATAACTCCGCATAAGATATTACTAAATAATAATAGTTCAAAATAGTAATGCTTCTGTTTTTGAGTAGATAAAATAATTGTTTTAATAATATCACCCAAGCTGTCTGGTATATTATCAGAATTATAATTTGATAAAATATAATCGAAAAATAATTTATTTTTTAAATATAAAACAAAAAGTGACAAATATATATTTGCTACAATCGCTTTTAAATAATATATAAATATTTTTCTTTTAAAATGCCTCAATATATTAAAATGCATAATAAAATATTCGATTACTGCTAAAAAAACAAATGCTAGTAAAAATAAATAAATATAATTATGCATATAACATAGATTATCTCCCACTTTATTGAATATATCTTTATCATTAAACCAAATCAAATATTCTTTTACATTACAAAAAAATCTAGTATTTTCTAAAAATTCCATTAAAATTGTAAGTATAAAAAATGATTGTAAACTTAAACTTACTAAACTTACACATTTTTTATATGTTTTTAATTTCATATTTAAAATTTTAATATTTTGTATTGAAAGAATATTTATTACATGTAATATTACCAAACAAAAACCACAAATAATATTTACTACATTAAATGATCTATAATAATAAGAATATATTTTATTTGATTTAATAATATGATTATATGTTCCATCTGATCGAGTAATCCTATTTTCATTACTATAATCGGATGTTAAAATATCATCAGTTCTTACAAAAACAAATATTACGTATGCTATAGTAATACATATTGAAAGTATCTTAAGGAGTATAATAAAAAATAAAGACTTTTTACTTTCTTTCAGATCTCTTGAATACGATGGGTTCATAGTCTTCAATACTTTCGAACTGTATGGAGGAGGACTAAAACTGTGGATTCCATGGGTCCTGCTTTTGTTCGTTTTTATGTATTCTTTCGTTTGTTCTACTTTTTGCATTTGTTTTCGCTTATTCTTTTATTTGCATTTGCTTTCGTTTGATTGCGATTGTTCGCGTTTGTTCTGGTTTTTTTTTCTGTCTTTGTTATCGTTATAGCTATCGTTATATCGTTTATTATTTTGGCGTTTTATCGCTTTTTACTTTTATTTAATATTATATGTTAGTATATATATATATATATGTGTAGTTGTATATATCACTTATTTTTTGATACATAAAAAACCTCCATGTGTTTTGTGATTATACTTAAAAAAAAAAGAAAAAAAAAAAATTGTTAATTTTTTTTAATATTCTTTTTTGTTTTATAAAAAAAGCTCAAACAATTCATATTTAAAAAAAAATTGTTTTTTCGCTTTTTTTATCTTTCCATTCTTTATCTTTTCATTTTTCTTACTTTGCCACTTTTTTACCTTGCTAATTTTGTCCCTTTTCGTTTCTCTAACTTTTTTTTTTTAACTTTTTTTTTTTTACTTTTTTTTTTTAACTTTTTTTTTTCTACCTTTTTTTTGTAGTAATATGTTATAGTAAATATTAGATCTTGGTGCTAAAAAACATTACTTGAGACACTATAATAAAAAATAGTTTCATAACATTTTATTTCCCAATTTCAATTTATATTATTTACCTCATAATTCCTATAGCAGATAATTCACGAATATGTTTTCTATGTGTGTCTTATATATATATATATATATATATATATACTTTGATCAGAATAATTGATTATATCTGTGACTGTGTGAGATTTATTTATTAGTATTAAATGTACATATATATATATATATATACGCATTTTGTATATATTTTTTTAAAACTATATCATTTGTACAATTTTACATAATGTCAAAATTATATAAATCTTATTTTGTTCTTATTTTATGCATATATAATTTTAATGTGACAATATGCATTAAAAGCAAAAAAAAAAAAAAAAAAAAAAAAAAAAAAAGGTTTTTTTATTTTATAAACTTATTTATAAACTTATTTTTTTATTAGTTTATTAACCTTTTTTTTTTTTTTTTTATATTAAAAACTTATTTTTTTTCACTTTATAAAAACTTAGCTTTTTTCACTTTATAAACTTAGCTTTTTTCACTTTATAAACTTAGCTTTTTTTTATTTTATAAACTAAGTTTTTTTTATATTGTAAATCTACTTTTTTTTTTTATTTTGTAAATATATATTTTTTTTTAAACTTTTTTTTTTTTTTTTTTTTTAAAAGTTTTTAAAAAAAAAAAAAAAAAAAACATATTTAAAATGTTGAGAAATATATAAGCATCGAAAATGTTCTATTCCTTCGACAAAAGAAAAAAAAAAAATAAAAGGCAAAAGGAAAAAAAAACAATTATTTTTAAATAATTGTCCAAAAATATTCTTATTTTTATTTAATTATTTTTATTTATTTTTTTATGAATCTATATTTCAGTAGTTTAAATTTTATTTATAATTAGTAATAAATCAAATGTAAATATTGCTTAAAAAAAATTAAAGTATGAACTAAAACGTGAATTAGAACATAAAAAAAAAAGAATGGGAACAAAGGCTTGAATAAAAATGTAATCAAAAACGTAAATCAAAATTTGAATAAATTGTAGAAACAAAAAGGCAACTTAATCATATTCAAATAGTATAAAAAGACTATAAACATAATTAAAAATCAAATTACAAATCAAATTACAAATCAAGTTACAAATCAAGTTACAAATCAAGTTACAAATCAAGTTACAAATCAAGTTACAAATCAAGTTACAAATAAAAGAAAAATTAAAATAATTTTATCTATAACAAATCGTAATTCTTTTTTGCAAGTGTTTTTACAAAAAAGTTTATCGAAAACAAAAGCAAAATATTTATAGTTATAGGTATATGTATATATATTTATGTGTACTCATAATGTACGATTTCTATAAAAGGAAAAGGGTAGACAAAATAAGCATTTTATTTATTTATTTTTTTTTTTCAAAGCAAGTAAGCTAATTTTTTTATTTTTTTCAAAGCAAGTAAGCTATTTTTTTTAAATTTTAGCAAAAAATATTAATCAAATTATAGAATTTTTCAATAGGCATTGGTAAGTTTTTTTTTTTTATATTGTTAGAAATTGATTGTTTTTGTCCCAAACCATCTGTTTGTACTAAAGTGAAAGTAGCAGCAAAAAATACTTTACATTTTTTTTGTTTTGATAATTCCATAAAGCCTTCATCATTAATGTTTATTATGCGATGTTTAGTGTTCTCATATTTTGATAACATATTAGTTAATTTATTTTCAAATTTTTTAATTTTACATTTCATATGTGGATTTTTTATCTTACTTTTTGGACCTCTTGAATTATTAATTTCGTTTATTGTAGATGTCACACCCACCAAACTTATTCCTAAAGAAGTATTACCATAATATGTGATTGTTCCAATAATTTTATAATGATCATTATATTTTAGTGGTGCATTATATGTTATATTAATATTTTTTAAAAGGAATTCTCCATTTTCAAAATTATTAAAGCCTAGCTTATATAAATAATATATAACTGCATTTCCACTATAGTTTATATGATTTGAATGGAACATAATTTTATAGGCATCTAAATCACTAAAAGATACTTTTTTTTGCTCAATAAAAATACTATATATTACATTATCTAATTTTAATTTATAAATTTTTGATTCCGCATTCGTTTTATAAAAAATCATTAACTCTATAATGAAAAAAAGCAAAAATGATGTTTTCATCTTTACCTAAAATTGGTCAAGAAATAAAAAAAAAAAATAAAAAATAAAAAAAAATGTCAGTATGTCTATATAGGACTTACTTTTATTAAAAAAGAAAAAAAAAAAAGATGAAAATAATTAATTTAAAAAAAAAATAATAAATAATTTATAATAAATAATAAATAAATAATAAATAAAAAAAGGAGCACGTGTGTACGGACTTTACTTTTAATATAAGGCAAAATATAAAAAAAATATATTTAAAAAAAAAAATGTGCGTAAATATATAGGCTTTATTTTTAGTATAAAGAAAAGATAAAAATAATAAATTAAAAAAAAAAAATTGAGTATTTATATGTAGATTTAATTTTTAATCAAAGAAAAAGAATCAAAGAAAAAGAATCAAAGGAAAAGAATCAAAGAAAAAGATAAAAAAAAAAAGATAAAAAAAAAAAAGATAAAAAAAAAAAATTGAAAAAATAAATTATTAGGTCAGAAATGGCCTATTAAAATTTTATTTAAAAGTAATGACTTTTTTTTTTTTTTTTTTTTTATTAATTAATTAATCAATTAATTAATTTGCCTTGTTTTTTTTATTTGTTTATTTTAACTTTTTTTTTAAAAATAAAAATATTAATGACATATATAAATGTTATTATACATACATAATAACACGTAAAAAAAAAAAAAAAAAAATATAAACAACAGCTTCTATATTTATACATATATGTATAACATGCATAAGAACATAATTAATGAAAAAATATTTTTATCATTTTATGGAATAAACTTTTTCAAGATATTTTTCCTTGCTTTTTACTTTGTGTTTTTATTTTTTAGTAATCTACAAATAAAAAAAAAAAAAAAAAAAAAAAAAAAATTAAACTATTAAGGATGAGTGTTATTATGTGGTTAATGAATTATGTGCGCACTTGCATGCATGACCATCTATCTACATGTTTTATATGATTTATTGTATTAAGCTTGGAGAAACAATGTAATTTGTTTATGTAATTATTTGTGAAAATTATGTAATTTAAAAATAATAATGGTAGGAACACTTATTGGACATCGGTACTATTTAAAAGTAATACATATATATATATATATATATATATATATGTGGCAATTTATAAAATATGATCCACATAAATATTTCATCCACATAGTAATAGTTTCAACGATGTAAAACAATACATAAATATATATATATATATATGCATAATATGTATAATATGTTAAAAATGAAAGTACATTTTTACTAACCCTTTTTTTTCTTTCCTCTCTTTGTTGAGTTTTAATTTAAATAAATGACGTTCATCATGAATCCTATAGAAACAAAAAAAAACGCATTAATATTTAGATACATGAATTAGTTATATATGTGAGCACATGACATATGTCCATGTGTGTATACATATATATATATATATATATATATATTATATTATGTTTTTTTATCTTTTTATCTCTTTTTTTTTTTTTTTTTTTTTAATTTTAACTTGTAAAAATCTTTCGTTCTTGATAAAATTTGAATTTCTTCTTTTAATTTTTGTGGATGTTCATTGTTTAACTTAGCTTCTACATCTCTGTTAAAAAAAAAAAAAATGTATATGTTTTAGTTCAAGATTTTTGCTATGACATATATGCATGCATAAACTTAAACAAGTTTATTAAGAATTTTTTTCTGATACAATATTTTTATGAAACACATATTTTTTTTTTTTTTTTTTTTTTTTTTTTTATTATTATTGTTGTAGCACTTCATATACACATCGTAAAAGTACACGCGTCTTATATGATCATGCATAATGAAATAATGACAAGTAGTAAACATTTATTTGTTGAAAAAAAACTATATTTACATACACATGAACACACATTAATGGTCACATATATATATATATATATATATATATCTTATGAATTCTCAAATTTATACTGTGGTAATTGTAAAGAATGTTGTCTCCAGTGTACAGAGTTAATCGAGTTCGTTTTTTTTTTTAATTCGATTAATTTGTTATTTAAATATATACATAAATTTTGATCGGATATAATATTCGCACTAATTAATATTTCATTGTTTTTATTTGTTTTGATAAAAAGTTCTTCAAAGAAGTTAATAAAGTTAAGCCAACTGTTAAATACCTTATATATAGATATACCTGAACTAATAATTTTATGAGGATAATACGAATATTCAAATACATATTTATATATGTCTTTAATATTTAAAAAACAATTATGAAATTGTAAATATTTAAATAAATTTAACGCTATATTTATTGAACTGTAATTATAATGATCTTGTTTAAAAAAATAATTATAATCGTTACTTTTATTAGAATATAAGCTTTTAAATTTTAAAATTTTATGTTGTAATGATAAAGGTAATCTTATATTTACATTTCGTATACATTTATACATATCTGCTTTTTTGTAAAAACTGGCATAAGCAACATTGTTGTTTATATATGGATCGTTTCTATTACTTAAACATTTTAAAATTTTTAATCTTCCATATTTATTTAAGCTTTTTCTTAGTCTTTCTTGAATATATTCATTTGTTTTGTTATTAGGTAAATTTGTTATTTCGATTGTGTTTTCCCCATATATATACATATACTCGTAACTAAATTGTAAAAAAAAAAAAAGGGTATAAGTGATACAGATATATATTAATATGAACATATGTAAATATATATATACAAACGATCTTGCTCATATATTTATATGGCTCATATATTTATGTGTATTATACATATTTAAAAAATTACAGCCGACACACTTATGTACATTTTGTCGCATCCATATAAAACTTATTCAGTTATGTATGTTATACACATTAAGTAAATCAGCATATGTTGCAATAATGATAAAAAAAATAAAATAAATAAATAAAACTATTGCGCTGAAATGTATATATATATTACCCCGATTTGGGTGTACAATATCTCCAATCTATGTAACCCTTTGAGTTTCTTGAATATAAAGGTTGATGGAATAAGCTAACATCTATTTTTTTTTTTTTTTTTTTTTGTATATAACACTTAATTTTGCTTCCTCCCGGATATTTGTGAAAACACCTTTTAAAAAACATTGTTCATTCAAGCATATTTGTTTCTATGTAAAAGGTTATACATTTTGAATTATTCGTTGTATGAGATATATTATAAAAATTGATATTTTTGATGAATATATGAACAAACAAATAAATAAACAAAATGATTAAACGGACGCACAAACAAGCAAATAATTTGATGAACAAACAAGTAAAATAAACAAATGAAAATAAAAAAAAAAAAATTTTTTAAATTAAAGTTANNACATCTTAAAAACTACATATATCAAAAGTAATATAGGTTAAAATAAAAGAAAGGAGCAAACTTTTCAAAATGGTGGAATTTCGTTTATGTAGGAAAATAAGTAATATGTATTTATGCGTATGTACAAATTTATGTACTACGTATACCTTCATATGTATGTGTATATTATATGTATACTATATGTATATTATATGAATACTATATGTATATTATATGTATATGACAAAACGAGACATAACAATAAAGGTTAACTATAAATAAAAAAAAAAAAAAAAAAAAAAAAAGCACAACTTAACATTATTTTAATGCATTTAAAAGCTGTTAAGGAATTGCTAAATATATATAAAAGTTATAAAAGCAGCGAATTGTTTAAAAATATACTAGTCTAAAAAAAAGTGTCAACATGAAGCATGTATATATGAATTTATCTTTATTATGTAGAGAAAAAAAAAAAAAAAAAAAAAAAAAAAATCACAAATTGGAAAAATATGACAAAAGATAAAACATTTTGCGAATTGTGTGCAAAAAAAAACACAATTTTTAGTTAATTCATCTTTGTTATGAATAAAAATATTTTTTATTAATTTAATGTAGAACTTAAATAGATAATTAAAAAAAAAGGTATATATCATCATACATCTTTTATTAATACACATAAACAAAATAAAAAAGACGTTGGAAAAGTAAAAATTAGCACAATATTGTACTAATAGGAATAAAATAAATTATCATTATTATATAAATAGTGAGCTAAGTGTGTTAACGTTAAAATAAATATTTTCTAACCTAGCAAATATATTAAACGTGTATATGTACATATATATATATATATATTTAGGGAGCAATATAGAGAGAGTCATATAAAGAAACTCTCAAATTGTCTAGTTTATCCTCGATTCCAATTTCATTTTATTAATTTATATATTTTTTTTTTTTGTGTTCCACCCCTTTAAGCTATAAACAAAAAAAAAAAAAAACCATTTTGACAATAGTAAAAATATGACTAAAACGGAAAAAACAAATAAAAGAAAATTAAAAGAAGATATTTGTGAAAAAAATGAATATGAAACTAAAGATAAAAAAAGTAAAAAAAAGAGCAAAGTTGAAAAGAAATCGGTTTATGCAAAGTTACATAATAACTTGAATATTCATAATAATATATTTATAAAACTACAGAAAGAAAATAAAATAAACTATGAAAAAAAAATTAATTTAGAAAAATTGTATAATAATATAAAAGGAAATATTATATCATTAAACATATCAGATATTTTGATAGAATATTATGAATCTTTTTTTGAATTTGAAAAAAATAAAATTGATTTTATTTTACCTGAATTAGACAAAATAATTAATTCATCAAATATAGACATTTTAAAGGATTTGTGTAGCAACTCATTTTACCCTATTTACCACGATGAAGTTAAAAAAAAAAAAAAAAAAAATGAAAATGCTTGTTCCTTTTTTTTCCCATTTTTTACCAATACTTTATAGATCATAATATCTGAAAACAATTTTCTTATTATGTATATAGAAAATTAATTAGTTTTAGTATGATCAGTCATAACGTTACTAGTTATAATCATATTGTAACTAACTACGTTGTAAATGAAAATATTGTAATCAGAATTTACCGTGTACAACCTTATACATATATATATATATATATATATATATATATACCATTTTATTTTATTTTTTTTTATTTTTTTTTTTATTTTTTTTTTTAAGCTGAGAAAAGATATAATAGAATGGTTGAGTAAAGATAGACAGACAAATAAACAAAATACGGATCAAGCTGAACATATTAATATTTCCTATTTTTTTAGTCTCAACATTCTTCTAACTTATATGATATATAAAAATGATGATTACTCTAATTGTTCTTGTTTGATTTACCTTAATATGTTACAAGTATAGTTAAATTTTATAAAAATTATAACATTGCACAAATAGTACCATAGCAAAATGGAAAAATAGCAATTTCATTATTTTCACTCCTTTAGAACATAATTATTTTTATACTCTATCATTTTACTTAATTTTACTATATTTTATTGATTTTATTGATTTTATTGATTTATTTTATTTAATTATTTTTATTTTTATTGATTTTATTGATTTTATTGATTTATTTTATTTAATTATTTTTATTTTTTTTTTTTTTGTGCTATACTTGTAGTGGGTGCATACTACCACAAAAAGACAGCAGTTCCGCATGTTCATACTAAAAGGAATTCTGAAAAGGTTTTTAGCTTGTTCATTTTATTTTAATGATAAAGAAATTACCAAACACAAAAAAGTTGATAATGAAAATGTATTAAATGGTATAAATATATATATTTATATACATATTGTACATATGTGAATGTATACCAAAAATATTAAGTGTATAAGGATTAGTCAACATATTTTATGCAGAAAAAAAAAAAAAAAAAAAAAAAAAAAAAAAATATAATGTAATATAATATAATATAATATAATATAAAAAATAAATAGTACTTCGATGCATATAGCTTATGTAAAGTGTATCCATAAATAAACGTATGTAATATGCAAAAAATATGTACAAAAAAAGTGTACAAAAAAAATGTACAAAAAATATGTACAAAAAATATGTACAAAAAATATGTACAAAAAATATGTACAAAAAATATGTACAAAAATATATATACAAAAATATATATACAAACCTTTAAACGCATATTCCGCTGTATCTATAAACTAAACATTACGATTTCTTTTAACACGTCTTATTTATCACATCATGTTATGCTATACCATGTTGCATTTTTTTTTTTTTTTTTTCTTTTTTTTAAGATGACGAAGCTTTAATATTAAAAAATATATTCCTACTATTATACGAAAGTTTAGAATATTTAGACATAACTAACTTTACCAATATAAATGACAAGAACTGTATTTTTGAATTGATAAAATTTTTTATTGAATTAATAAAGAAACCATTATTGCACTCAGTACATATACTATGTATAAACTATTTAATACAAATAATAAAAAAATGTTATGATTATAGACTTTGTTATAATATTAATGTAGAACTATATGATATAGGACCATGTGTTAATATTTTTGTTAAAGTTGTTAACTTGATTTTTGCTAAGCTTTTATGCGTTTTCAAAGATATAAAAAATGAAGAACATATTTATTCTATTGATGAAATAAATAATATTAACAATTTAGTCATGTTATTTTTTGTAAATGTCATAAACAACTTTGTTCGTATACTTATACCTCAAGTGCTTTTTAACGAAAAACTGAAACATGACTATTTAACTTGCAACGAAATGGAAAATACAAAAAAAATAAAAAATAAGTACGAGGAAATATCTTTTGAAGATAAAATTGTCCTAAACACATGTAACATTACGTGCATCATGCTTTCCGAATTGATTAATCAAAAAAAATAAAATAATAGAAGCTATAATATAATATCATATAATATCATATAATATCATATCATATAATATCATATAATATAATATAATATAATATAATATAATATAATATAATATAATATAATATAATAGAATAACTTTTGTGTTGCTCTTTTTTTGTGTTGCTTTTTTTTTTGTGCTGTTTTTTTTTTTTTTTTTTTTTTTTTTTTTTTTTTTTTTTTTTTT
>CABPSV020000284.1:0-15631 GCA_902459845.2 Hepatocystis sp. ex Piliocolobus tephrosceles
TCCCTGTTTGGATGTATTCTGTTTCAGTATTTTTCCCATTGGGCATACATTTTTCTGATGTGATATTTCCTGCAATATCATAGTTTTCACTGTTATATTTCTCATCATTTTTTTCTACTTGTTTAGAAATATGTATACTGTCATTACTCGGAATTTTTTTTTCATTTATATTTGATTTTACCTGTCCCGTATAATCCCAAGTGGCATTATAAGTCGTATTCTTTTCTAAGTCTTTACTACCATTACTACCATTAACGGTATCAGCACTATCACCACTACTATTACTACCAGTATTATTATCACTATTACATGTAAAAGTATAATCTTTATATATTATATAATCATTGTTAACACCATAATTAGTATTTTGTAAATTTGTATCACCATTTTTTGTGTATTCTTTTTTTTCATTGTTTAAGTTCGATTCAGAATTATATTTACAAGAAGTTATATGATCAATTCTGTTTGATACGTGTGACGATTCTTTCATACTACTTTTTGAATAACATGGGTTCATTTTATTTGTTAGACCCCATGAGTACATATTGTTGTCATTTTCCAGTGGTCCGTAATCGTTTTTTTCATCCTTTTTTACATCCTTATTTACATCCTTATTTTCATCCTTTTTTACATCCTTATTTTCATCCTTTTTTACATCCTTATTTTCATCCTTTTTTACATCCTTATTTTCATCCTTTTTTACATCCTTATTTTCATCCTTTTTTACATTCTTATTTTCATCCTTTTTTATATCCTTATTTTCATCCTTTTTTACATCCTTATTTACATCCTTTTTTACATCCTTTTTTACATCCTTATTTTCATCGTTTTTTAAATCCTTATTTTCATCGTTTTTTAAATCCTTATTTACATCCTTATTTTCATCTTTTTTTTCATCTTTTTTTTCATAGTCGAAATAATCACTGCTTTCACTTTGACCGCATTCATTTTTTGTAGTAACTGTAGATTTCAAATTATTTATTTTATTCCCTTCAACTTCATCATGAGTTCGATTTGAAATGTTTAAATATGTTCCACTTTTATTATTTACATTTGTATTTATATTTATTATTTTTTTTTTTTTTCTATTTGTTTTTATTTGTAAAAAAGAAAGATTATTTTTATTTTTTTTTGTATATAATATGCTCGTGTGTTTTTTACTTAGTTTTTTTTCGTTTTTTTTTTTTTTTTCCATAATTAATTTATTGTTATTAGTTTTACTGATAGTAGTGTTTACAGGTTCATTATTTGTACCACTATCATTCTCAATATTTTGAGCTTTCGATTTATGTCCCAGCAATTTTTTAATTGTATATAATTTCGATTTAAGTGATAACGTAGGTGGTTTTCGAACTTTTATGCTTGTTCTATTTCTAAAGGTTTGCATAAATTTTGCATGATTTGTGTTTTCATCATCCAATGAGTAGTAGCTATTTGAGTCATTTATATTACTACTACCCACATTATTATTATTATTATTATTATTATTATCGTTTTTTGTTATTACTTGAGCTGGTGTAACACTTTTTACATTCTTTTCATTAATCATTTTTTTTTTTTTTTTTTTTTTTTTTTTTTTTTTTTTTTTTGTATATAAATTATAATTGCAGCTATTAACACTTTAAAATAATTTCAATATTATTATTTTCCAGAAAGTTGATTAAAATTGTCCATATGTTTTTTTTTTTTTTTTTTTAACAAATTTGTGATAAGAACAAAAAAAGTTGGTGAGACATAATTGTGGTAGTAAAATATAAAAAAGGGTTTAATGTACACACAAAAAAAAAAAAAAAAAAAAAAACAAACAAACAAAATGAATGAATGAATCACAAAACAAAAAAGGGTTTAGTGCAACATATTAATAAACAAAGAACTTTACTCGAATATGTATCAAAGATAAGTATACGCATGTGTTCATACAAAAAAAAATAAACAATTTGTTACAGAATAATGTGAGCATACAACACAAGTCAACGTTTTGAAAATATAATATTTCAGTAATAAAATGCAATGGAAAAATAAACAAAAGGAAAAAACGCATGAAAAATAAGAAAAATATGAAAAGAAAAATATGAAAAATAAGGAAAATATGAAAAATAAGAAAAATATGAAAAGTAAGAAAAATATGAAAAATAAGGAAAATATGAAAAATAAGAAAAATATGAAAAGTAAGAAAAATATGAAAAATAAAGAAAATATGAAAAATAAGAAAAATATGAAAAATAAGAAAAATATATAGGTAAAAAAATAAAATGCGATAAAACCATAAAAATGTAATAAAACCATAAGAAAGAAAAAGGTGCAATGTTTTATTTACATTTCATTTTTGTTTTTTTTCTTTCTTTACTCCATATTGCCATTTTACAATCAACCAAAAATAAATAATCTTAAAAAAAATATAAAAAATACATATATGTATATATAAATGTATGAATATGTATAACAATCATATAGTTTATCAGAACAAAAATATTCTAAGTGTTAAAAAAAAGGAAGAAAAATATATATATATATATATATATTTTAACTTGTTAAATGTTTTAATTTGTTGCATATTTTAAATTTATAAGAATATACAAAAAAAAAAAAAAAAATTAAAAAAAATAAAAATTACATACTCGTATACATCATTTTATTACTTTAACTTATTTTTTATCTTATTTTTATTTTTATTTGGAGTTATATACATTCCGTTTAACCAAATAAAATAAGTGCGTAAGCTTAAACATATAATAATGTGCAATACGTTTAACGTATTGTTACAGAAATAAAATTTTTAATATAAGTATATATATATACATATGTATGTATTTACATAAACACCGAGAATGCATATATATATACCAACTTGCTTTTTATGTTATATAATCAATTTTTTTTTTTTTTACTACCATATTAATATAATTTTTAATTAAAAAAAAATAAAATAAAACAAAGAATAAAAATGTTAAGTTAAAAAAAAAATTACCAATGTCTTATGCTACACACATGATGGTCTATGTCTTATTTGTTTTAGACATATTTTAGACTTATGCTAGTTTTATTTACTTATTTTTTACAAAAAAAAAAAAAGTTTATTAATTTTTATAAATAAGTTAAAAAAAAAATTAATTCCTTCTTTTTCATTTTTCATAAATATATTTTTTCATACAGAAATAAAATAACAACAAACAAGAAAAAAAGGTAAAAAAAAGTAAAAAAACAAAAAATTAATAAAATAACAAAATTAAATGTATAATGGTGTATATATATGTATCACTTAGGGAAGTAACTTTTTCGAAAAAGAGAAAAAAGAAATAAAAATAAAATAAAAACTTCAAGTTTGTATATAAATTATTTTCAATTGTTGAAAAAAAAAATTATGTCATGAAGCTATAAGATAAAGTCTATATTTGTTTTTAGTTAATTTTTTTTTTTTTTTTTTTAATTCTGTTGTTTACTTGAGCTACAAAACGTAATTGAATTTTAAAAAGGCGTGTTTAAGTCATGCATACGTGTGTGGTGAATATATATATATATATATACACATATATATGTAAGTATAATCCCTTTCTTCTAAACGCTTTGTGGTTTTTTTTTTTTTTTTTTTTTTTTTTTTTTGATTTGCTCGAAAATATTAATCCCCTATTTCTTCTTCTATCAGATGTATTTTATCATTTAACATAGAAATGGACTTATTAATGGATGCATTTTCATTTTTTATAGAAATTAAAATATTAAATAATTTGGTATGTTTGGCTTGTTGTTCATCTATTTTTTTTTCTAATAACTCGGTAACTTCTTGTATTTTGTTTGTAACATTTTGTTTAAATTCGTTAATAACATCACTAAAATTGTATTCATAAGCTTCTTCTTTTTCTTTTAAACTTTGTAATTCTTTTTGTAATTCGCATATTTTATTATTTATGACAAATTCAAGTTCTTTTATTTTTTTTTTAATACTTACCTTTTCTTCATTTGTTTCATTACTATTTTTTTTAAGTGATATTTTTTCTATTTTATTTATTAAGTCGCTTTCCATTTGGTGCTATAAACAAAAGTACAGTATAAAAAAAAAAAAAAATAAAATAAAAACAAATAAATAAATAAGCAAATAAATAAATAAATAAATAAATAAATAAATAAATAAATAAATGGAGAGTGTTATATTGGCACTTAAACGAGAAACAATAATAAGATTAAAAAAAAAAATTAATTTTTTTATTTGTATATTATCAAGATATAAAATGTGTCAATTATTTTTGTCTACGAAGTTATTTTTTTTATAGAAATCTTATTATTTATGTAAATTTTTATAAAAGCGCTTGTTCACACATTCTATATGTAATTGGGTATGATAAAAGTGTAATAGGTGTGGTAAGTTATATATAATATGTAGTAACTTATAATAAATATGTAGTAAGTTATATATAATATGTAGTAAGTTATATATAATATGTAGTAAGTTATATATAAATATGTATAAAAAAAACTGTATGTTATTATATAATTAGAGTATGTAAAAAGTATGTGTTGTGCTTATATGTTGGACGTAATTCAAAAATTTTACCTTTTTTTTTTTTTTTTTTTTTTTTTCTTTGGCTATTTACGTTGTTTTTTCAATGTCTTTTATATATGTATTTTTTCTTATCTTTTATATATATATATAATTATTTTTTTTATTTTTTTTTTTTTTTAACTACACACTTAAAAATAAAAAATAAAATAATATTTATACACTGTACTAATTTTATAAAATTCTTAAGTGTGCATATAAATTTTTTTTTTTTTTTTGTCTTGATGACATATTTCAAATGGTCATAAAAAAAAAAAAAAAAAAAATTAAAAATTAAAATGAAATATAATTAAAGCTTAGATGTATCATCAACATACATGAAGTATAATAAATGTAGATATATATTAATATGTATATATTTTTTATTTATACCTACTCCATTTTCATTGTATCATTATTAAAAAAAGTATATATTTTACCTTTTTACGGCTTTTTAAAAAATTAACTTTCCTTTTACCACAATGGGTTCTAATTATATAAGAGAGCTTTAAAAATTAATTTAAGTTATATCATGAAGAAAATATAAATATTATATAAATAAAAGACACTATATAAAAATATAAATAAATAAATAAATAATTTTTTATTCAAACAAATTTTATTTTTATTATTTAGACTATTTTTATTTTTACTTTCTTATGTAAAAAAAAAAAAAAAAAAAAAAAAAAAAAAAGAACACACACACGAGAAAGAGTAATATATATATATATATACATATGTACATTTTTATGTGTACGTATCATAAAATAATGTTTTTTTTTTTTATTTTATTTATTTTTTGCTTACTTTTCTAACGAGGCATATTTTATTAAAATATTATAGTTCATTTTTTTTTTTTTTTTTTAGGCTCCGTTAATTTTATTTTTTATAACTTTAGTTTCTTATTTTAGTTCCTTATTTTAGTTCCTTATTTTAGTTCCTTATTTTAGTTCCTTATTTTAATTCTTTATTATTTTTTTATCATGTTATTAAAAAATTATAGAAAGTAGTAGGAGAAATATATAAATTTTATGTTTTAACTAACTCTAAAAAAAAAAAATTAAGTAATAAATAAATTTACTGATTCCGTAAAGAAAAAAAAAAAGTACATATATCTATTACACATATATACACCTATATACACCTATATATATACATTTTAATTGAACATACCGTTGAACTTATCTATATACGTATACAGGTATGTTCATATGTACGTATTACATTTACATTCAAGTAATAATATACGAACAAATAATATTCATATACTTATCTATAGCTAATATTTTAAATGTTTCTATATTAATCTATTAGCTTTCATTAAGTATGTAATTTCCTATATTCGTAACTTACTAAACTCATTTTTTTTTTTTTTTTTTTTTTTTTGCACCACTCAGAAATAAAAGCGAATAAACAATAGTAATATATACACATAATAAATAATTATAAAATAGCTAGAAAGTACTTTTTTTTTTTTTTTTTTTTTTTTTTTTTTAATTATAAACTTTAATATTAATACAAATTTTGCCTGAACAAAAATGATGACAATTAAACATCCAAAAATTAGTGTACTAGGCGCAGGAGAAATTGGTTGTACTTTAGCATATATGTTATGTGAAAAAAATTTGGGTGATGTTGTTTTACATGATTTTAGAAAAGGTATAATAAAAATATACATTTGAAAAAAAAAAAAAAAAAAAAAAAAAAAAAAAAAAAAAAAAAATGATTTTACAAATGAGTAGACATGTATGTTCAGTTAACATTATTATTTTTTTATTTTTTTTTTTGCGTTTTTTTTTATTTCTCCTTTATAATTAATCATTTTTAATCCCTTCGTAGATTTATCAAAAGGAAGAGCATTGGATATTTTACATACTAGACCACTTAACAAATCAGGTATACATATTACAGGAACGAATGAAATTACTGATATAAAAGACTCAGTAGTTGTAGTAGTAACAGTAGAAGTATCGGAGCGAGAATTTGCAGAATTTGATGAAGTAGACATAGAAAAACAAGTCCATACGTCAAATGTGAAATTGTTAAAAGAAGTTGCACAAGCGATTAAAAAACATTGCCCTCAAGCTTTTGTTATTGTCACTACTAATCCAGTCGATCATATGGCAAAAATTTTACAAGAAAGTGCCAACATACCATTACATAAAATTTGTGGTTTGACTGGTGCATTATTTAGTACAAGGTTACGACACAATTTAGCAGAAAAATTAAGAGTAAGTTCAAAAAAAAAAAAGTAACAAAAAAAAGGAACAAAAATGGACAAAAAAAATGACTAAAAAAAATGACTAAAAAAAATGACCAAAAAAAATGACCAAAAAAAATGACCAAAAAAAATGACCAAAAAAAAGAATAGCAATATAAATAACTACTTTTATGTATTATTTATTAGGTAAACCCAGGAGATGTTCAAGGATTCGTTATAGGATCACAAAGAAACAAAATGCTATTTTTACCAAGATTTTGTTGCGTTAACGGTATTCCTTTAAGTTTTTTTACTAAAATAGGAACTATAACGGAAAAAGAAATAGTTCAAATTGTAGAGAAAACAAAAAATGCTCATTTAGAACTGATGGAATTATTACCTGAAGGATCAGTATGTTTTGCTCCTTCATTAGCTATTACTGAAATAATAGAAGCCCATTTAAAAGATTTAAAACGAGTTATTGTTTGTTCAGTTATGCTAAATGGTCAGTATGGCTATAAGAGTATTTTTGCTGGTGTTCCTGTAGTTATTGGAAGAAAAGGAATCGAAAAAATTATAGAGCTAGACTTTAATGCAGCTGAAAAAGAGTTATTTAAAGAATCAATACAAGAAATAACTGAAAAACCTACAAATGATAAGCATGAAGCAGTAGTAGATGAAGAACAAGAAAAACCTGCTAATTAACACACATATATATATATATATATATATATAAGTAGACTTTATGGTTATTTTTTTTTTTTTTTTTTAAGAAAGCATAAGAGTGAGAACAATATATGTAGTGTCATATTAAAATAATAATAAAAAGATATTCACACGCACGTGTTTATGTATATATATATATATATATATATATATATATATCTTTAATAAGTTAAAATATATATTTTATATATATATTTTTTTTTTATTTTTCTTAATTCCAGTAGCACACATTTTAATTTTATGTGATTTATCCCCTAGTCCTCCCCCCCCCAAAAAAAAAAAAAAAAAAAAATATACTATTTATATATATATATATATATATATATATGTATGTATACATTTTTCATTTAATTACATAAATTGTAAATTGTTGATAGTTTACTATTATTTTTGTAATTCCCCCAAAAAAAAGAAAACACCTTAGTTCTATTGTATAAGTGTAAAAGGCAAATTCGAATTAAAAAAGTAAACGTATTTGATAGTTATTAATACGTTTAATCTTTAATATTTTTTTTTTTTTTTTTTTTTTACATGTGACGTGTGTGCATCTGTTTATATATAGCTATTTATTATAACATAGTGGTAGAAAAAATAAAAAATAAAATAAGGTTTTGTTCAGCATTTTTTTTTTTTTTTTTTTTTTTTTTTTTTTTTATTATGTTAACAACATGAATTAACGTTTTATTTTTATTATATGAAAATAAATGTATATTAACTTTAATAACACGTAACTGTTGAGTAATCTTTATATGAAAAATAAATCAAATATTTAACAATAACAATTTAAAAATGTAAAAATAGTAGTAAAACAACATATTTTATATAGAATTGTTTGTGTTAGGTTATGAAAGTATATAAATGTATATACAATTTTTATTTTATGTGCTTAGATACATGCGAGAGTGTAATAGCCATTTATTCGTATTTTTTTAAATATTAATGAACTGTTTATATATTCTATCATTTTCCCTAAAATGAAATACATAAGAGTAACTAAAAAATAAATGCATTAATTGAAGTTTTACATTGAAATGTAATATATACAATCAAAAATAGAATGATATTATTGTAATATAAAATGGAATTAAAAACGAATTAGTATCTTGATAAAAAAAAATAAAAAATAAAAAAAATAAAAAAAATAAAAAAAATAAAAAAAAAATAAAAAAAAAATTAGAATTAAATAATTTCATGATCACTTATTTTGTATTATGTTATCTAATTTTTATTTCTTTGTAAATATTTTTATATATTTATATTTTTTGCAACGAATGAATTTGTTAGTAATGTATTTTAACTTTTATATCATTTAAAAGAAAAAAAAAAAGTACATACGGTCTATAATATTCAGTTTTTTTTTTTTTTTAAAGAATATAAATGTATAAATATGTATATAATACATTTGTATATTTGTTTTTATTTTTATAAACTTTGTTTTGTGCTTTTTTTAATTTCCTGCATTTCCTGCATTTCCTGCATTTCCTGCAATTTTTACTTTTCCCCGTTTTTTTTTTTTTTTTTTTTTTTGTCAATTATCTGATTGGCTTCTCATGATCATAATAACATTGAAACGTTAAAGTGTGAGAACGTAACTTTTTATTTTATTTTATTTTATTTTATTATATTTTTTTTTTTTTTTGCAGCACAGTTTTGCATTTTTTCTCAAACAAAAAATTCATGGCTATTATATACATACATATAGATATACTCTGACATATGTTTTCAACATACACAAAAAAAAAAAAAAATAAATAAAAAAAAAAAATAAAAGTTTTTATATTTTTTATTTTTTTGCCATTTTAAAATAATTTTTACTGTATTTTTTATATGTTTATATTACTGCGTTTTTAAATTATACATACATATGTGTTGTATACATATGTATATATATATATATATATTTATAATTTTTTTTTTTTTTTTTTTTTTTCTTGCCCATTTTTTATTCTATAGTGGTATACATAGTAATAAATAAGTGTTAACTTTTTTCATTTTTGTCATTCTTGCCATTAATAGCCATTCTTTCTATTCTTGCAATTCTTTCCATTTCTGCAATGTTTAAATTTTTTAATTTTTTTTAATTTTTTAACATTTTTAATTTTAAAACTTTTTTTAATTTTATAACCTTTTTTTTAATTTTGTACAGTTTTAACCATGTAACGTTTTCATCTTGTGATGTTTTAATTTTTTGACATTTTTATTCTGTAACTAACTTTTTTTTTTTTTTTTTTTTTTTTTTTTTTTTTTTTTTTTTTTTTTTTCATTTTATAAATATATTTATAAACATATGTTTATATGGTCGCATATGTATATATATTTATAGAGAGAAAGAGAGAGAGAAATAGAGGTATATCATTTCTTACTAACCACCTTAAATTTACATATTTATTTACTTGTTTTATCTCAGTTTTTTAAAAAAAGTCTGACTAATCAAAAAAAAGTCTGACTAATCAAAAAAAAAAAAAAAAAAATGAGTTATATGTTTTGGAGAAAATGTCAATCGAATTGGTTAAAAAAGACTATTTTTTTTGAAAAAAGGTATAGTAAAGCAAAATTGATTTTGTTAGTAAGTACTGGAGCAAGTATATATTGGATTCGAGATGAAGATAATAGAAAAAATTTATTAAATAATTGTAGTAAAGTAAAAAAAAATATGAATAATTATTTAATATCATTGAGAAATAGTAATAATAATATTACATTTTATGATAGTAATAGTGTTTATTGTGATGATAATTCAAAAAACAAATTTCGCCATCCTTTATGGAGATCAGAAGAAAAAAGACCAATTGAGAAAATGGAAAATGCAATTTTATTTAGTGGATCATCTAATGAATTATTAAGTAAAAATATAGCTGACCATTTAGGTACAAATTTAGGAAGAGTAAATTTAAAAAGATTTGCAGATGGAGAAGTATCAATGCAATTTATTGATAGTATAAGAGGAAAAGACGTTTATATTATTCAACCAACATGTCCACCTGTTAATGAAAATTTAATTGAATTGTTATTGATGATCTCTACATGTAGAAGATCTTCTGCTAAAAAAATAACAGCTGTTATACCTTATTATGGTTATGCAAGACAAGATAGAAAATTAAGTTCTAGAGTTCCAATTTCTGCTGCGGATGTTGCTAGAATGATTGAAGCTATGGGTGTTGATAGAGTTGTAGCAATCGATTTGCATTCCGGACAAATTCAAGGATTTTTTGGACCAAGAGTACCAGTAGATAATTTAGAAGCACAATTAATTGGTTTAGATTATTTTACAAATAAGGATTTGTATAAACCAGTTATAGTTTCTCCTGATGCAGGAGGTGTATATAGAGCCAGAAAATTCCAAGATGGTTTAGATCATAGAGGTATACGTGATTGTGGCATTGCTATGTTAATAAAACAACGTACCAAACCAAACGAAATTGAAAAAATGGATTTAGTTGGAAGTGTAAATGACTCAGATGTTATTATAGTAGATGATATGATCGATACATCAGGAACTTTATGTGAAGCTGCTAAACAATTAAAAAAACATGGAGCTAGACGAATTTTTGCTTTTGCTACTCATGGATTATTTTCCGGTCCTGCAATAGATCGAATAGAAAAATCACCAATAGAAGAAGTTGTAGTTACAGATACAGTTAAATCAAATACAAAAATTGACAATTGTAAAAAAATAACAAAACTTAGTGTTTCTGTTCTTGTTGCCGATGCTATAAGACGTATACATCAAAAAGAATCTTTAAATGATCTTTTTAATACAAAAGCTTAAATAAATTGGGTCAAAGTTCGTGTTACATTTTGCTTAAAATTGTTATGCTATTATTTTTTTTTGTTAAAAATAAAAAAAAAAAAAAAAAACATACATACCTGTTAATAGCACTTCAGTAGTTATAATAACTATATGTAAATACGAACATGATCAAAATTAACACAATAATTTAATTTACTGTTCCTTTTTTTTTTTTATACATATGTATGGACATTTTTTTTTTTAAATGACTGTTTTTATATGGTGATATATATATATATATATATCACCATATAAATATGTTATTGTTTCTTTTTGTGCGCAAACGCATATATACACACAACCTAAACAACCTAAACAACCTAAACAACCTGCACAACCCACATATATATATATATATGTGGGCTGTTTTTTTTTTTTTTTATTTTTTGACTAAACATATGACATGACATAATCACAATTAACTTTCTTTTAGTTTTCTTTTTTTTTTAATTTTAAAAATATAATAAAAACTTTTAATTATTTTATTTTTTTTTTTTCGTTTATACTTTTTTTTAAAAGAGGGGGAAATAAAAATATACAGCAGGTAAAACGGTAATAGTAAAAATGACACACGTATGGACACATATGCATATAAATATATATGTAACATATATGCGTATACATTTAGAGTTACTAGTGCAATTTTTTTTTTTTTTTTTTTTTTTTTTTGTTAATGCGTTTATTTCTCCCCTCTGTAAATTAAATTAAAGATAATAAAGTTATTAAATAGGATAATAAAGAAAAAAGGCATTTTTTTTTTTTTTTTTTATTCGTAGCAAAATAGAACAAGTTAAGTTTTAAAAATATGTAGAAAATTAAAAACATTATATTTACCTTCCATTCGTGTTTAAAAATGGTCTTTTCAATTTTTGCGTTTGTGTTTTATACTTTCTCTTTTTATATAAATATTAAAAAGTGCTGCATTGTGTTTTTATAAAAGGAGTTCTTTTTATAAAAGTTTTTTTTTTTTTTTTTTTTTTTTTTTTTTTTAAATCCAATTTACTAGTGTATATTGATATAGTGGATAAATAAAAGGAATCGCGTTAAAGGCGACTTACATTTAAAACGACTAACATATAAAACGGCTCACATTTAAAACGACTGGTATATAAAACGACTAGCATATAAAACGACTAGCATATAAAACGACTAGCATATAAAACGACTAGCATATAAAACGACTCATATTTAAAAGTGTGCTTCATATTTTGCCTGCTTTCGCTAAATAAATATATAAATCAATGGAGCAAGCAAAGCAGAGTGAATAAGTGTTTAGCATGCTAATTTTTTTTTTTTTTTTTTTTTTTTTTTTTTTTACATTCAAAAGAAATGTAATAAATCAATAAATTTTTATTCTATTAATAGCACATATATATGTAATATTCGACACTTTTTTTTAAAGCTATAAGGTATTAACACAGGAATAAAACATATTATATTTTAAGCATAAGTACTAACATACATATATATATATATATATATATGTGTATATATTTATACATAAACTCGTACTTATTTCGGTTTCGTTTTGTTTTTTTTAAAAAAAAAAAAAAAAAAAACCATTTAAATGTCGTTTTTTTAAAATTATACATTTTTTTTTTTTTTTTTTTTTTGTCTTAGCTATTAACTAATAAATCTTTCCCTTTCATTTAAAATAAAATTTCAAGTGATCTTGATTTAGTTTCTTAGCAAATATAAATTTGTGTATGTATTAACTTTTTTGATCAAGATAATAATTTTGTTAAAAAAAAAAAAAAAAAAAAAAAAAAAAAAAAAAAAAATGAGTTCTAACTCACCCAAAGATTTTGTGGATAGCTTAAAAGGACATGTTGTAATCGTACGGTTAAATAATGGGACCGATTATAAAGGTATACTTGCATGTTTGGACGAACGAATGAATGTGGCATTAGAACAAACAGAAGAATATTCTGAAGGTGAATTAATTGAAAAATATAACGACGCTTTTATTAGAGGAAACAATGTATTTTACATTAGAGCAATTGAAGAAGAATAAATATTATTATATTATATTATATATAAACTGGTTTTGACTAAGCAGGTGTACATACCGTAATTTATACATGTATAAACATTTATATATAAACATGTATATATATATATATATATATATATATATATATATATATATATATATTTATTTATTTATACAAAGCGTGATTTTTTTTTTTTTTTTTTTTTTTTAAATATACATATATAACATATTTTAACTATATCATTTTTTTTTTTCTTTTAACCCTTTCTGTTACAAATAGACATATGTGTTAATGTTAACATATGTATAATAAAAATAACCACAGCTGTTTTTTTTTTTTTTTTTTTTTTCACTGTGTAAATAAAAACAAAACAAACATAAAAAAATTAATCGTCATTCTATCATAATGCAAATCTTCGCGTGAGAAAAATTTTGAGCTGTACACATAAGAACGTACGGTTATGGGTAAATTTATACATATATACACATATATATATACATATATATGTACCGTACCCATTTTATAAAAAATAGTTAATATACCCCTATAGGTTACTATCTTTTTTTTTTTTTTTTTTTTTTTTTTTTTTTTACGCTAGTCAAGTTTTATTTTAGATTGTTTTTTTTTTTTTTTTTTTAATAAAAATACTAAATGTTTGTATGATTTGTGTATAAAAATTATTCTATTATGAAAAATAAAGAATATACACAAAAATACATACATACATTTACCCATCAGTAATTTCTTTATATAGATTAATACACACAAAAAGTTCGTACGAAATAAAATTACAAGCTACACAATATGTTTATTTTTTTTAATTGATAGAATAAATTATGACAAGGTGAAATGCATATAAAATGGTAAAATATACAACTCAATAAATTCAACAAAGTTTAATCTATTGAGTTGGGGAAAAGGGAAATGAAAAAAAAAAAAAAATAAATAAAATAAAATAGTAAATAAATAGTAAATATATAGTAAATAAATAGTAAATAAATAGTAAATAAATAGTAAATAAATAGTAAATAAATAGTAAATATATAGTAAATAAATAGTAAATAAATAGTAAATAAATAGTAAATAAATAGTAAATAAATAGTAAATAAATAGTAAATAAATAGTAAATAAATAGTAAATAAATAGTAAATAAATAGTAAATAAATAGTAAATATATAGTAAATAAATAGTAAATAAATAGTAAATATATAGTAAATAAATAGTAAATAAATAGTAAATATATAGTAAATAAATAGTAAATAAATAAAGGTAAAAAAAAAAGTACTTATAATATAAGTCTATGCGTTTTTGACATATTACTATTTTTTTTTTTTTTTTTTTTTTTTTATTTTTATTTTATTATTTTTTTTTTTTTAATTACAACTTAGATTAAAGCTTTCATTCTGTTTGTTTCTGCAACTGCTTCATTAAATTTCTTTTTTTCCTCTTCATTTAGTTGTAACTCTATCACTTGTTCAACTCCATTTCCTCCAAGAACAACCGGTGTACCTGCGAAAACATCCTTGTGTCCATATTGGCCTTCTAATAATGTAGCACAAATTAATACTTTTTTTAAGTCGGTAAGATATGATTCGGCCATTTCTATAGCACCAGTAGCAGGTGCAACAAAAGGAGAAGCATATAAGTTGACAATTTCTAAAGCAGTGTTAACAGTTTTATCACAAATTGCATCAATTTCAGCATCGGTAATTTTTTTATTATTGATAAATTCTTGTAAGGGTATACCTCCTACAGTTATATATCTTTTCAAGATACACATTTTATTACCATGTGAACCAACTATATGTGCATTAACATCTCTTGGGCATACGTTCAACTTTTGAGAAATGTAATACTTTAATCTTGAAGTGTCTAAAACACCACCAAATCCTACAATTTTGTTTTTAGGTACTCCTGAGTTTTGATATAATAACTGTACCATAACATCTACTGGATTTGTTATAACAATAATAAATGCATTTGGACAAAGTTTTTTAATATTACCACCTAATTCAATCATAATTTTATTATTTAAAGGTAATAAATCATCACGATTCCACTCCTTATCACTTTTACCAGGTACTTTTGTATATCCAGCTGTAACAATAACAACATGAGAGTCTTTCATATCTTCAATGTTATTAGATCCGGTTACTTTACAATTCGAATAATGCATAACATTTGTGTGTGATGTATCTAATGCTTTTCCATGAGGCATATTTTTCATAATATCAAACATAACAACATGGCCTAAATTTTTCTCAACTATTAAGTTAGCCATAACTCCACCAATCATTCCAGATCCATAAAGAAAAATTTTGGGTTTTTGCATCATTCTATGTAAAAAAAAAAAAAAAAAAAAAAAAAATATATATATATATATATAT
>CABPSV020000285.1:0-20003 GCA_902459845.2 Hepatocystis sp. ex Piliocolobus tephrosceles
AAAAAAAAAATTTATGGGCTTTTGTTTTATTTATTTTATTTTTTTTTTAGACAATACTTTTACAGTTTAGTAAAATATATGACCTCATTTTTTTTCGCTTTATTTCTCATTCATTTATTACCATTTTGCTTATTACTTATTTCTCTTTTATATTTTACAATTTTATACCATTTTGATTTTTTTTTTTTTTAAACTTGCTGTATAAAATAAATCGATTTTTAAGAAAAAAACATATTTTTTTATTTTTATGGTATACTTTCATATTTATTGAATAGTGAAACAGACACAATTGTACGGAAAATAAAAAGAGGGATTTTAAAAAAAACAACACTATCAAATATTTGTTTATCAGTTTTTTCTGTTTCGTTACCTTTGTACATATTTAGAATTTTTAATTTTTCATAAATAATTTTATTAAATGTATAATTACATATTTGAATATTCGTGTTATAATCTTCGTTAATTATATTATTAAAATAAAAATCAAAATAAAATTTTTTTAATTTATTTATTAATTCATTAAATTCATTACTCTCTTCTATGCTGAATATATTTTGTTTAGTTTTTATGTTAGTTTCTTGCATTTTACAATAAAAAAAAAATCTTTCTTTTTTTTTTAAATCTTTATTAAAATTTAATTTATTTTTTAAAATATAAATTACATTTTCTTCATTTTTATCTTTATCTTTTTCATTAATGTTATGTTCCTTTTTTTTTTCGTTACTGTAATTTCCACTATTACATGTTGTATTATCGTAATTAACAACAACCCAATCCTTTTTAGGAGCATACAATTTTATTAATTCGCTACTTAATATGTTTTTATCACAATTCAAATTAATTAATTTACAGTAACATGAATATAAATTTTTTAATTCATCTGAATTGTTTAAACCAATAGTTTTTGTTTTTTTTTCTCCATTTTTAAAAAAAAAATGATAAAAACAGGATAAAATGTATATTTCCTTTTTGTAAAAATGAGTCATGTTGCAAAAGACGAAGGGTTTTTTTTTTCGTCTTTGTTTGGGTAGAGATTGGTTTCTGTTGTTGTTGTTGTTGTTGTTGTTGCTGTTGTTGTTGTTGCTATTGCTGTTGTTGTTGTTGCTATTGCTGTTTCTACTGCTGTTGCTGTTTCTACTGCTGTTGGTTCTACTGTTTCTGCTGCTGTTGCTTCTGCTGTTACTGTTACTGTTGCTGCTTCTACTATTACTGTTGCTACCGTTGTTACTATCGCTACTGCTACTACTATTGCTGCTACTATTGCTGCTACTATTGCTGCTACTATTGCTGCTTCTATGATTCCTACCATTTTTTACACTTGTGTGAGCACAATCCATGTCTACCATCTTAACCTCCTCACCTTTGAGTGGTAAATCTTCGTACAATAGACCCTCCCCCACAGCATCATAAACATTTTCAAAAGAAGAGTCTAAGTAATTACATTCATAAGTATTTTTGTCATATATATATTTATTACATATTTTATTTTTATCTACATTATATAAATATTCTTCATCTGAAATATTATTTACATAATGTGAAACAGTTTGTTTTTTAAATAAATTTAATTCTTTTTTTTTTATATGTTCAATATTATTTTTATTATTTATAAAAAACGCTCCATCGAAATTAATTTTAGGTATATATCTTTTTTTAATTCGTTCTTCTAATTCTTTTTGTTCTTTTATTTTAACTGTAATCATATAATTGCGATATAATAACATATTTATGTTTTCATTCTCACAATATTGTTTATTATTATCATTATTATTGTGACCTGTATTTTTTATAATATTTTTTTTTATTTCTTCAACATTTTCTGAAATTTGAGAACTTATTTTTTGTTTATGTCCTACCACATATGTATTTTCAATAGGTGTCTGTTCTGTGTCCTTTTCATTTTTATACATATGTACACCCTTTTCAACTGTATATGCTTCATGTTTTACTTGTACCTGTTCTCTATTAGTTACTTCTTGTAACGGTAGTTCTAATTTCGAAAAATAATTTTTTTTTTCCACTTTTTCATTGTACTCTTGTGTATAACTTATAGAGTTAAGATTTGAATTTGAAGATAAAGGTGTTGTCATAGGAGAGGAGCATGTGTTTCCTTTTTTTGAAACATTATATCTATTATAACTGTTGTAACTGTAACTGTTGTTGTTATTAATATTGTTCAGTATATGTGTCTCTATTTCTTTCTTTATATTAACATTAACACCTATAGGAACCCCATCAATATAATTGTGTTTTCTTAACAATGCATAAGATATACTATCATTAAAAAAAGTAAAACTAATGTTATTATTATCCGTATAATCTTCTTCATATCTTACTATATTCTTTGTACTTATATCTTCATATATATTATCATCTTCATCAATATAATCATATAAATCTTTTTTAATTACATTTTCATTTTTATAAATACTCGATATATAATTACAAGGTTTAAATTTTGGTGCTTCCTCAATTATTTTTTTTTTTCTTTTTTTTTTTTCTATTATTTTTTTTTTCTTTTCATGAAATAACAAATTTTTGTAATAAATGTAAAAATCATAATCATCGTAATGTTTTCTTTTTTTTTTTAAAAATTCATTTTTTATTTCAGTTACATTCAAATCTGTAAGTGGGGTGCCTATAAAATCACTCATTTTTACTCGAGACTTTTTTTTTATTTTTTTATTTTATATAATACATGACCAATATATATATATTTTTTTTTTTTTTACTCAGTGGAGTTTGTATTATGTTTTTAAATGTGTGTTAATTGTTAAAGAGGGGTAAAGTAAGAACAAAAACAATGAAAGTAAGCTATAAAGTAAAGCGGAAAAAAAAAAAAAAAAAAAAAAAAAAAAAAAAAAAAAAAAAAAAAAAATAAACAAAAACAATAAAATATAAAAAAAGTAAAAACAATAAAATATAAAAAAAGTAAAAACAATAAAATATAAAAAAAGTAAAAACAATAAAATATAAAAAAAGTAAAAACAATAAAATATAAAAAAAGTAAAAACAATAAAATATAAAAAAAAGTAGAAACAATAAAATATAAAAAAAGTAAAAACAATAAAATATAAAAAAAAGTAGAAACAATAAAATATAAAAAAAAGTAGAAACAAAATTCTGTACACTCTTGAAATTCAAAAAATTAAATTTTATTTTGGAGTGCTCATTCTGATATTAATAAAATGAAAGAAGTAAATACAGAAAGGAAATTAATAAGTAGTACATAAATAAATAAAAATCTATTTATCAATATATAACATTACAAAAGAAATATAAAATAACTATCACAAGCAGAAAAGTAATCTATTTTTTTATTTAGACCAATATGCGAAGTGTGACTACACGCATGTATATAATAGCCTATGCATATATATATTTATATTTATATTATGTACATGCTCTTATTTACTATTCCTTAAGCTCTTAGTGTTTTAATTTCAATTTTGGCTTTATCTTTGTTTTTTCTTTTGAACTTCATGCACATACATACGTACATACATACATGCATTTTTATTCTGCATTAATAATTATATATCATTAAAATATATATATATATATATATTATTCTTTTAGCCTTCAATCTTTATATATTTTTTTTATAAAAATGTTGTATTAACCAATATTCCTATTTTTTTTTTTTTTATGCTTTCTTCCTTTATGTTTTTTTCTTTATTTTTAAGAGGTAGTGTTTTTTTTTCTTTATTTTTAAGATATAGTGTTTTTTTTTTTTTTTTTTTTTCATTTGCTTAAGTGCTATTATGTGTATTTATGCACAAAACAGAGTATGTATTATATAACAATTTTCACATGAACAAACACGTACAAATATGCATACAAAAAAAAAAAAAAAAAAAAAAAACTCATTAAAATATATTAGTACCGATTAACAATTATTTCTTGTAATTTTACAATTGTTAATTAAAAAACATTCAACATATAGTTTTTAACATTTTTAAACGATATGTGTATAATTATATAAATGCATAACTCTATAAACGTATATTTTTTTTTTTTTTTTTTTTTTTTTTATATAGTATGATACCATTAAAGAGCAACAGTAATGAGTGAGAACACATATATTCGTATGTATAAAAACATGTGTAGTTAAAATAGTATAAGGACTGTTTTTCTTGATTAATTTAGTAATTGAAAAAAAAGAAAAAAAAGAAAGAAAAAAAAAAAAAATATGAAAGAAGAAAATAAAAGAGGAATAGAAAAAAAAGAAGAAGACGCAAATGAAAGAGGTGTTAACACGATAGGAGAGAAAGACCCAGAAGACCAGCTTTATGCCAAACTATTTGAATATATAACTAGAATCGAAAATTTTTCTTTTGATAATGTAAATTATAAAAAAAAAAAAAAAAATGAAACGTGCGAGTGTAAAACACGCACAAATGTGGATACGGTTGGTATGAGCAAAAATAGGAGATCAACAGAAGAGAAAAAGGTAAATAAGAAAAATGAGGAAAGTTGCAAAATAAAAAATAGAAAAGCATATAATACTAATAAAGCGACATATGACACCAATACATTGTACACATGTATGGATAATATAAGTGAATATAACACATTTTCTTCCATTGAAAATGGAAGTGCAACAGATAATACTCCTCTTCGTTCTGAAAAAAATAAAAATAAAAAACAAAAGAACTTACATCGTAATTATTGTAATTACTTTTCCCAAATCGATGAAAAAATAAACAAGCATGATACAAAAAACAATTGTAGCTATTATGATTTGTCACGTAGTTCACATTATAATGAAAAAGCTTTTCAAAACAATGACGTAAATTTATACACTCATAAAAAAAAACATGTTGATAAAACAAAAAAAAAACAAAATTGTTATAATAATTGTTATAACAACAATGGATATAACAACAATGGATATAACAATGGATATAACAATGGATATAACAATGGATATAACAATGGATATAACAATGGATATAACAATGGATATAACAACAATGAATATAACAACAATGAATATAACAACAATGGATATATTGGGAAAAAAAAAAAAAAGAAAAAAAAAAAAATACACATATTTAACAATAAAAATGGTGATATATATATGGAAATTGAAAATTATTATTTAACTTATAAACTGAGTAGAAAAATGGGAGAACATAAACATATGAATGAGCTAAAACTTATAAAAAATGAAAGAACATATAATTTACCAGAAATATATAAAACTATTGAAAATATTTTAAGTAGTTATAAATTTATTAAAAATGAATTACAAACATTAAAACAAAATAAACGATATATTTATAAAAACTTTTTTTCAATTTTTTTAAATTATTATTGTAAATATTCAGAAGTAAAATTAATGAAATTAAATAAAAAAATAATAGAACGACATTTGTTGTATTATATGAACACAGAACATTTCGAAGTTATTTTAAATAACATAGAACGAGATGAATACAAATATTTTATTGAAATATATAATAACTACTTTTTACAAAAACACGATCCCGAAACGAATAATAATAGTAGTTATTTTGATAAAATGGAATATTCTTCAACGGATAATTCGACAAGTGACTCTTCTAATGACTCTGAGAACAACTCATACAATAATTTAACAAACAGTTCGGAAGAAAATGTAGAATGGGATGGAGAGGACGAACAGGATGGAGAGGACGAACAAGATGGAGAGGACGAACAAGATGAAGAAGACGAACAAGATGAAGAAGATGAAGAAGATGGAGAAGATGAACAAGATGGAGAAGATGAACAAGATGGAGAAGACGAATTTTCCACTTTATCCGAACTAACAGATAAAAAAAAGCACAACACATTTATGTCTACAAATAGATTAAATAAAAACAGGGACGACGACGAGTATTGCAAATATTACCATTCTCCCGAAAAAAAAGAATTTTATAAAGACGAGTTGGATAATGAGAGCACAAGTGAGCAACTTACAAACAATTTTACAAAAGCGGTAGCAAGAGAGATCGCAAAAAATAAAAAATATAAATTAAACAGTGACTCAAAAACAACTAAACATATTTTAGATTGTTTTTGTAAAGAATTTCATAAAAAAGGTTTTGAAAAAAAAAACCTAAGTAATGATCCTATAATAGCTAATATTAATTTACAAACAAAATATTTAGCTCAAAGTTTAACTAAAGAATTTTTTAAAAAAGTAAAAAAAGACCCTAAAAAACATATAAAAACAAAAAAAAAAAATTACCCGTCCAAAAATTACCCGTCCAAAAATTACCCGTCCAAAAATAACCCCTCCAAAAATAGTCCTTATAAGAATAACGAAATTTATTACATACTTGAATACTCTGAAAAAGCTATAAAATTTTTTAAAAAAAATAATACATATTTTAATGCTAAAAATAAAATAACAAAATATCGAGCTATTATTAAAAGAGTATTAAAATGTTTTATAAATTTATTTAGAAGTGTTTTAAATAATACTGATTTGAATATAAAAAATGAAAGTATATGTACAAACATTAATTTTGCAGATAACAATATAAACTTACACCAGATAAATGAATACATATACACAGACAAAACTGAGTTACTACATTGTGCATATATATCAAATAATTACCAAAAATCAAATCAAAATTATAGTTGTACAATAAACAATAATAATAGTATTAACAAATTAGAAAGTCTTAATAATGTAATTAGTGATAATATGTTTCTAATGAATGAAAATAAAAAAAACGAAACCAAAGAAACTTATAACATTAAAGATGAATCAAAAGAAGCTACATTGATTAATGAAATAAATCAAATGGATAATACTACTAATGACTCAGAAAATGCAGTTACAGTTGCAGTTGCAGCTGCAGTTACTAAATGCGTCGATACAAATGCCAATATAAATAAAAACGAAAAATCTGATATAAATAAATTTATTACTCAAGCAGACAGCAGTTTTCTTACTTCCACTACAACTCATATGGACCATACGACTCATACAACCCATACGACTCATACAACCCATACGACTCATATGGACATTTGCACTGAAAACCAAACCAAATACAACACGAGAAATAAAAAAGAAAACAAAATAACATGTTTAAATAAATTAATTAAAGATAAAGAATTATTTTTAACTAATGATGAAGATGTAATAAATGAAATATATAACAATGTGAATATAATTTATTTCAGTAAATATATAAATGTTGTAGAATACTATGAAAAATTTCGAATAAAATTAAAATGTATGAACAGTGTCATAAAATTTATTGCATCCAAATCTATAATTGTTAATGATCATAATAATAATAATAACGATTTATATGTTGATGAATTTAATTCCTTAGAAGATTTATATGTAAGTACAAGATTAAAAATATTAAATAATAATATTTTACCTCAATTTTATTCTTTCGAAACAAACGATATATGTAAATATATTAAAAACATTTGTTTATTATCGATATATATTTCAAAATTAGAATTTAGTTTATTTATTGAAATATTTAATAATGACGTAGATGGATGTATTAATACTATTTTAAAAGTTATTGGTTTGTCTGTATATGACACTATTAAAGATAATATATACGAATTAAACAATATAAAAATTATAAGAAAAATTATTCAAATGATTTATATAGATATATTAGAAACATATACAGAAAGTATTTATAATATATTACGTGATTTTTTAAAAAAATTATGTACCAACTTAAAAGAAAGACTTTTATATATAATAGAGTTATACATTTCTTATTATACAAAAAATATACAAGCTTCAATTCCTTACGTGTGTTTCAAGCCTATCAAAAAAAAATTTATCAACATAGTAAATGATTTTTTATATCAGAATTATTTAGAACCAACTGGGACGACTCATAATGTTGACGTTGACATAGGAGTCGGTGGTGATATTGATGAAGGCGTCGAGATTGATGAAGGCGTCGAGATTGATGAAGGCTTAGAGATTAATAGTGGTTCCAAGATTATTAGTGGTGTGAATGGAAATGGTAAAAAAAAAAAAATAACCACAAATTTGAATACTTGTGACATTATTAATGAGACTAATATAAATGTAAATATTGACCTAAAACTGAATAATAAAGTAAATGATCAATCACATGATTATAGCACACCAAGTGATAATACATCAAGTGATAATACATTAAATGATAGTACATCAAGTGATAGTATATCGAGTGAAAATAATTATAACCAACATGAATATAATATGAATATATTAAATGAATCTAACGTATATAAATCATTTAGTTTTTATAATAATAAATATAATAAAAATACAAGTTATAGTTTTTCTGGAATTGATATAAATATTATTGGTACTATTATTATATTAAAAAATATTAATTTTATAATAGAAGAAAATACACTACAAGAAATTTATAAAGAATGCTTAGAAAACACATTAAATTCCATAATATACATTTATAAACAACATTTAAAAATATATAATAATGATATGTTTAATGGTTGCTTATTTTTAATCAAAAACTTAAGTTTTTTACTTTATCTATTTTATAAAATCACAAAAGATAAACAGTTTTTTTATTTATACTTGGATAAAAAACTAACAAAACACTTGTTATTTCAACAAACTGGTTATATAAAAAACAAAAATGAAAAATTAAAATCGAAACATATTGACACTAGTGGAAATAACAATAACTATAACAAAATGTTATCAGAAAATAAAAATTCGATTTTCCATTTTTTTAAAAAAGTTTATAATACACCATCAAATATGGATATGCAAAATAAAACATTGTTATTATTTAATGAGGCCATTTACAATTTTACTATAACAACTATCGCAGCAGGTAAATAAAAAAAAAAAAAAAAAAAAAACACCATGTGACAATATGGCAATGTGCAGTACACGTTGAGTAATACATATATGTTATTATTACAATTGCTTAAACTGTCATTTGCGCTTACATTATTTTTATGTTTTTAATAAAAATGTGTTTCTTGGTATGTATATATGTATATGCACGTACATATGTTCATATTGTTAATTTCCCAATATATGCAGTTTGTTCCCCTCTTATCAAAATATTGTCCACGGAATATAAAGAAAGCTATTCCGAAAAAGAAGAAGAAATAAAAAAGGCGATAAACGAATTTATGAATGTTAAAACAAGTAATGAAAAAAAAAATAAAAGCAAAGGTGAAAGCGAAGGTGAAAACGGAGAAGAAAATGAAGAAGAAAACGGAGAAGAAAATGGAGAAGAGGACAAAAAAGAAGACGAAAAAGAAGACTTCATTTGTATAAATTACACTTCTTTCTCTCATTTAAATGATATAAATTTAGATATAATAAAAAAGTATGCTCAAAAAATAAACGAAAATAGTTACAACAGTAACACTAGTAATAGTAGCAATGAAAATAAAACTAATAAAAATACGACAAATGATGATTTGATATCAACCCTTCAGACTTTTCAAAAAGAACTATATAGTTTATTTCCTAGAATTTATTTCTATATAAAAATATTTATTCTTACAAACGCCGATAAATCAAATGGATATATTTTTTTCAACAGTTTGTTTAGTTATATTATTGGCATCTTGAAGTATAAAATAATTTACATATTAAGGTATGAGGCTGTACATTTGTATACGTGTGCGCACAACTTTAATTCGTTAATGTAGTTATATATATGTATATGACAGACGTAGATAAATTGCTTGCTTAGTTGTGTACCTTTTTTGTTTACTCATTGATCCTATTCTTTTTTTTTTATTTTTTTACAGCGAAGTATACATATTGTTAAATTACAAATATCCCGAACATGTTGGAAATATCTTTAAAGGAAATTATATAAACGATATTTTATTTTTTTTGAAATATAATGATAATTATTCTTGTGACTTTTCAGACGTCCATAAATATTTCGATTTAAATAAAAATTATAGTTTTCTAAATAAGTGATCTAATTTTTAAAACAAACGATATGTCTATATATATATATATATGTGTTTTTTTTTTTGTTTGGCATTTCGTTTTTATTGATAAGATGATGGCATTTAACACTCGACGCAAAAAAAAACCAAAAAAAAAAAAAGGAGATAATAAGGGGGTAAAAAGGGGAGGTAAATATAATATAAGAAGAATATAAGAAGGAGAAAAAATATATGCCAGATAAAATGCATAACATATAACGTGATTAAAATAGATAAACCATATTAAAAAAAAAAAAAAAAAAAAAAAATTATTTAATTTAATACTTATGAAAAATAAGTGGAAATTGACAAAATGTGACGGGATGTAGTAAATACAATAACTAAAATTATACTTAAAAATAAATAGAGTAAAATAGAGTAAAATAAAGCATTATTAAGTGAAAAATATATAATTTTTTTAAAAAATTAACACGGAAAAATGTATTTATTAAAATAATGAAGGTAGAAAAAAAACAAAAAAAAAAAAGGAAAAATTACGCATATATATGTGAATATATATATATTTATATACATCATAACAATGGGATTGTATAGTGAAATACAAAACATGTATGATAAAACCATTTATACAATTGCGTGGTAAAGAAAGCCACAAAAATAAAAACACAAAAATAAAAACACAAAACTTAAAACAAAACGGTATATAAAAAATTAGAGAACCGAATATTGACAGGTAAAATAAGAATCCTATTATTAAAACCTGTACATAAATCAATACATATAAAAAAACAATATATAAGTAAACACATAAATTATGTAAAGTACTGGATTAAAAAGATAAATATAAAAAATGTTACATATGAGACTCTGTAGACTGACATAACAATTATACAGTTTCCTCAATTGGGAAATCAATCAAATAAACACCCTTATCTGAAGAGAAAATAATTTTGTTATTTTTATGCCTAATATAATATGGCCACTTAAAATAAAACAAACCCGTAGGTAATTTTATACATTTATAAAATATAAATGTTGATAAATTAAAACTAAAAATTTGATTTTCAACTAATATAAATAACATATTTTCTAAAGACTTATATATATCTAAAATAATTTTTTTTAATTTTTTAATTCTATACATATCTATTGCTTTTTTAAAATCAAATATAATTAATCTTTTTCCATTTTTTGCAACAATAATTTTTTCATCGTCTAAAAATTTCCCATGACTAATAAATGTGGAAGAAAAATCAACACAAAAAATTAATTCATGTTTAGACGTTTGACAATTTATATAAATTTTTATAACTCTTATATGACATTTTCCAAAACTACTTTTATAACATAATAAATAATTTGCATTAAAATCAAATATA
This sequence comes from Hepatocystis sp. ex Piliocolobus tephrosceles, assembly GCA_902459845.2. NCBI lineage: Eukaryota > Apicomplexa > Aconoidasida > Haemosporida > Plasmodiidae > Hepatocystis > Hepatocystis sp. ex Piliocolobus tephrosceles. The sequence continues at coordinate 11,283 of CABPSV020000285.1, forward strand.
ATTATATTTTTTAAAAAATTTTTATAAAAATAACTAGTAAAATTATTTTTTATATCATAAATAAATAAATTTTTAGAATTATTAAATAAAATAAAATGTTCGAAATTTATAACTTGTTTATTATTTATTGTTTCTATATTAATAGTATTAATAAATTCGTAAGTTTTTACATTAAAAATATCAATACAATTTTCATGATAAACATATACATAATTTGTGTCTATATAAATGGATTGTATATTATTATTTCTAAACATACACAAAATTACGTATTTTTTTGGACTATTATCAATACTTTCTTCGGCTATATCATGCCTACTGTTATTGACTACCTCATGATATGTGTCATTTGTTACATTGTCCGATACATCTTTTTTTTTTCCTTGTTTTTTTATATTGATAATTATGTTGTTATTTGTTTTATCTTGCATACTTTGTTTAGAGTTATTTATTTTACTCACTTCTGTATTATTGAAATCGGTATAACTATCAATTGAAATATAATCGTCTTTATTATTGAATTCGTCTTTACTTTTTAATTGTTCAAGTTCTGTTTTACTTGAATTTATCAACTCTATTTTAGTAGTACATTTTTCTTCATCTTGTTTATCACTATATGTAATATCTGTATTTACTGCCTTATGTTTTTTTGTCGTTATTCTATATAAACACACTTTACCCGTTAATGTGCCTGCAAAAAAACAAAAAAAAAAAACAATTACATAACCAATCGTAGTATACATACATATATAAGTAGGTATACATATATAAGTAGGTATACATATATAAGTAGGTATACATATAAACTTAATAATACCTGTACATATATAATGGTCGTTTGTATATAAAACAACTATTGGATCAGATAATAGTGTCTGTATACAATTGTATAAAAGTACACCTTCTTTTTTCTTTTTTGCTTCTTTTTTTTCTCCACAACTATAAAAACATAAATCCTTTTTCCACTTTAAACAATTATTAATAATTTTAGTTCTGTTCTTCATTTTTTTTCGTTTATTTTATTTTGTGTTTTGTTTATTTTGTGTTTTATTTTATTTTGTGTTTTGTTTATTTTGTGTTTTATTTATTTTGTGTTTTATTTATTTTGTGTTTTATTTATTCTGTGTTTTATTTATTCTGTGTTTTATTTATTCTGTGTTTTATTTATTCTGTGTTTTATTTATTCTGTGTTTTATTTATTCTGTGTTTTATTTATTCTGTGTTTTATTTATTCTGTGTTTTATTTATTTGTGTGTTTTATTTTTTTTTGTATTTTATTTATTTATGCAGTTTATTTATTTCTTCGTTTTTTTTATTTTTTATTTTTTACTATTATTGTTTTGTCATTTTAGATAATGGTAATATGTGTTGATGAATCCATATCGTCTTAATTTTTTTTTTTTTTTTTTTTTCACCATAATTGTTTAAGAATAAAAAATTGACAAAAAGTGCAGCACATATGGGTACTTGTAAAATGAAAAAAATATAAATATGTAAAAATAATCAAATAATTAAAACAAAAAAAAAATAAGCAAAAAAAAAATAAACAAAAACATAAGCAAAAAAATAAGCAAAAAAATAAGTAAAAAAATAAGCAAAAAAATAAACAAAAAAATAAACAAATAAAAAAACAAATAAAAAAACAAATAAAAAAACAAATAAAAAAACAAATAAATAAAAAAAAAAGTTTATATGTATATTCTTATATATGCATATATACACATATATGACATATATATGCGTATCCAATTTTTTTTTCCTCCTTGCATGCATGAATAAATATGTAAATATTATTTGTCAATGGCTAAAATAAAAAAATAAAAAAAATTATTTTTTTGTGTGGTCATAGTTGATGTTTTTTTTTTTTTTTTTTTTTTTTTTCTTTTCCCTTTTTATCAAGCACTTGGTTCATTCTATTTATCTTTTTTTAAACATATTCGCCAAAATAAATATTTTATGAAAAAGTTTATACGATAAAGGATCTTTTATTTTTTTTAAACGATAAAAAAAAGAAATATATATATATATATATATATATATATCATGTACGATATATACGCTGTTATACGCTTGTTCCTATTAAAAAAACATATAAAAAAAAAAAAAAAAAAAAAAAAAAAAAATTATGAAAGCACTTTAACAGTTATTCATGTCACATAAGAAAGGTAATGTTATGAGGGAAAAAAAAAAATTAGAATCTCTTTAAAATAAAGATATAAAACTAACAGAAAAAAACTTAAAAATAGTAAAAATGTGTGAAAAATAAAAAAAGTATAAAAATGGATTACACATATGGGTGGATAACTGGAAACATATATATATATATATATATATATATATATACTGGCACACAAATAAATAAACACTCAAATGCTAATCTTAATTATAACATGAAATAAATACGAACGAAATTGTTATATACAACAGGAAAAAGCAATTTTGATCTAAATTGTGTCGGCTTATATTATTCTTATGTCAAAACACTCAAACATTTTAAACTAGTATTTCACGAAATTTATTGTAAAGGTTTGGTATATAACCATTATAGGTTTAAGTATATAACATTCATGATATATAAAAACATAAATTTTAATGGAGTACAAGTATATATATATATATATATATATATATATATGTGTATATATTGTACAACATTTTTATTTTTACTTCAAGAATTTGCATAGCCAGTTTTTTTTTTTCTTATTTTATTATTTTTTTTTTTTAATATTATTTATGATAATATATTATTTATAACATATTATAACATGATGTATATATATATATATATACATAAGCATAGTGAAGTAAACAAAAAACATAAAATCGTATATATCATAAAAAAAAAAAAAAAAAAAAGTGCCTCGTGTCATAAATCTTGTAGAATATTTTCATCCTCATCTTCGTCTTCTTCATCTTTTCCTTTTATGAATGGCTCAAGTAAGTACGATGTAAAATCTATGGTGTTCGATCTTTCATTTAAATTTTTATCATATTTCCAAAAACCGTAAAGAGATAAATTAACTAAATAAGTTTCAGAAAATTGTAAATTCTGTATATATATATGAGCAGAATGAACATCCAGCTCTTCTAAGTGCCTTATTATCTTTTCAGTTCGACAGTGTTTTATATCCTCAACATAACCTACCAGTAATAATTAAAAAAATGCATTAAAAAAAAATAAATAAATAATAAAAGACACAAATAGGAGCATATTATTTATACATCAGATTAAAAAAAAAAAAAAAAAAAAGTATGTATGTATGTATGTATGTATACATACACATGCACATCTAATTAAAAATGTGTCAAATATAAGAAAAACACGGCACTTTTACGTATACACGCAGATATGTATAACTTCAAACTTAAACGCACCTGCCACTTTTGCCATATACTTAAAATAACTTTTTTGACCAACTGTTTCGATAGGAGTAGCTTTTAAAAAAACTTTTTGATCAATAAACATATAACATATTTCAAAAAAATAAGGAGATGGTAATTCAAACAGTTCATTTGTGTTTTTATATTCTTCTGTTTTTATATTTACAAAATTTGATATATGAAACCAAAAAGGAAATTCAACATCAACATATGTAAAAGAAGAAAGAACAATTGCTATATAAATTGGTAACCACTGTCTTTCTCCTGCTTTTATTGATTTTATGTTGAATCCCTTCACAAAAAAAAAAAAAAAAAAAAAAAAAAAAAAAAAAAAAAAAAAAAAAAATGTGATAATTGAAAAAAGATTGAGTTAATAAGCTCGTACATGAGTAAATAAAGTAATAAAATAATGTAATCGCCCAAGTTCATATATAATCGTCCAAGCTTATATATAAACAATGAAATTCGAATAAACAAACGATTACATAAAACACACTCATAAAATGGCGAACATGTTTATTAAAATTTACATACATCTATTTAGCTTCTTTCTACAGTTTTATTTATTTATTTGTTTGTTTTTTTATTTTTTTTTTTTTTTTTTTTTTATTCAAGTTTTCCATTACCTCAATAAATTCTATAGCTACATCCGGAATGTCGACTAACGCTTTTACTACAACTAACTCTCCTAGAGCCTTATCATAAATTGACATATTAATAGCATCGTTTAAGAATAACTTAGCATATTGTATATTAGTATAATGATATGAAGAATTGAATTTTAATGGTAAATATTCTATATCTATGTCAATATTAACTAAAGCTTTATTTATTACAGTGGGTCTACTTATATCTATTGTATCAATATATATTTTTTCATTAAATATTGATAAATCATTTTCTCCTATATCTATATTTTCTAAATATGAATATACGTTATGTATATTTTCTCTACAATTAAAATCATTATTTTTTTTTGATCTGATATATATTCCATTATTTAATACATATTCATATAAATTATTTGGTAACGGTATAACATCAGCATAAGACATTAGAGTAATATAAATATTAAAATATCTATCATGTATAGCTTTAAAAACTAATATTTTTATTTCTGTTTTATAACTATCTTCTTTTTCATTATTTTCATTACTCTCCAAATCATATAAATTACTTTCAATTTTATCAATTAATGATTCAGCTATCATTTTTGTATTATCATCAATTTTTAAATTTTTATTACCATATAATAACTGATTACGTAAATATTGAATATAATAAAAGGATATACATTTTTCAGTATTTTTATATGGTAAAGCAGGAAAATCAACTACTACTACATTCTGGATTTGATTTTGATTTACGTTATCTTGTCTTTGACCTCTACCCGTTGGGCTATAATTACTATACGGAGTACTGCCATCTTCGTTATGTGCTCTTCTTGCATTTTTCCTGTTCAAATTCAATAAACTTTTATGACCTAAAGTACTACCATCTCGTAATATATCCTTTGTCGATACTCTTTTTTTGGGGTTTTGTTTTTTTTTAAAAATGGAAAATACATCATCCATATTCAGTTAGTTTTTTTTTTTAATTCTATAAAGCTATTAAAAAAAAAAAAAAAAAAAAAAAAAAAAAAAAAAAAAAAAAACAGTGGTTGGGACATATTAACAAGTATACGTATATAAATGCATATGTACACATGTATTTATCAAGCCACGTTTTCAAACGAATCGAGTTGTCTTATAATTATACTATCACCACCACTATATAATGACATTTACAAATATATTCAATTGTATACACATAAGTAAAAAAAAAAAAAAAAAAAAAAAATGTGTCTTATTTTTTATAATATTAATGGAAATTACTTAACGGTTTGAATTTTATTATTTTTTTTATTATTATTTTTTTTTTTTTTGCTTATTTTTGGCGGTTAGGCGAAGTTAATCTATTAACTAAAGCATATGCTTATACACATTATGTTTATTAACTATATTATAAATTGAGTTACCTTTATTATATTGCTAAAAAAATATATACGTATATATATATATATATATATATATATATATATATGTGTATATATGTATATACTTTATTATTTACCAAAAAAATATAAACAGTGTCATATTTTTAGGTATACAAGTATAAGCATAGATATTTTTTTTGAAATAAAAAATAAAACTTAAAATCACTTTAAGGAGTTAAAATTAATCAGAAAGCTAATACTATAATCAAATAAGATTAATGATAAAACAAACTGTATAATTTTTATTTAAAAAAAGACATTATAGTGTAGTTTAACAGCTTTATTAACCAATAGAAAAGAAGAAAAAAAAATAGATAAATGGATAAATAAAGGCAGATGCGTTTTTATTTTTCACTTCCACTCTTTCATAATTAAAAAAGAAAGAGAGAAATGGAGAGAGCGAATTGTGATTTCATCATTATACTTTTAATTACATACGCTTAAATGTAATCACATATAATACATATATATAATGTGAATAAACTTCTTTCTAGGTTTTTTTTTTTTTTTTTATAGTAAATAATTAATGTTATAAAAATATAACTATTAAAAGTAACTAACATAAAGTAATATACATGATTTTTATGATGTATTTGACCTTTCTAGGATTGTATGTTTATTTATGTATATATGTGTGTATGTTTTTTTTTTTTTTTTTTTTTTTTTTTAAATTAATATTTATAAAACGCGTACTATATATATAAACGTGCAAGGTATATATATGTATTCAGACACACTTATTATATACACATAATTATATTAAGTTTTAAATAAAACTTACTTTTTCGTTTAGTATTCACATAAGTATACATATTATATTGGTAACTATTCATGCCTCTTTTCACTAGATTGTAACATTAGTAGAAGATAAACATCCACATATGTATAAACATTGTTACTAAAAGTAAATTTTTAATAAATAGATAAATGAGTAAATAAATATAAACAAATGATACAAGTCCATATATAACAATTTTCTTCATTCAAATTGACCTTTTAAAAAGTAGATGTAAAAGACACGCTTAAAACCACAAGTATATCAACATTTCATTAAAAAAAAAAAAAAAAATATATTTTACTGTATATTTGATGCTATTTATTTCTGTAAAAATTTGTAAAATGAATAAAAAACATATATATTCGTACACCCAATTGTATTAATTTTCTAATTAAATAATAGAAGTTATATATATATATAAATTATTCAGAAAAAAACATGTGTCTTTTTTTAAATGATTAAATGTATATAACTAATTAATTAATGAATATACCTATTTTCTTATCTATTTATTTATGTATTATTATTATTATTTTTTTTTTTTTTTTTTTCCATTTACTAAAGTAGTAAACTATTTATTTCACATTCTATAAAATATTTTTGTACATAATACTTTTACAGTTTATATTTTTCTTAAAAAAAAGGCACTACTATATTATAAAAGTATATCCATATAGATACATGCTCTCACATCGCTTGTCTTTATAAATTTGTACATTTATAACAAAACTATGTTGGTTTAATATATTCTAAAAATAAGATTGCTAGTATCTATCGTTTTTTTTTATCGTTTTTTATGGTTTTTTTTTTATCACTTTTCACTAATTAAAAACGATGTTGCATATAAGCATATTATTAAAGAATCATAATAAAAAACGAGAATTAAAATAAGGTAGCACAATGATATATACCATTGTTTTGAAAAAAAAAACAAAAAAAATATATATATATATATATACAGAAAATCTGGATACAGAAAATGATTATAATTTTATTATATTTTTTTCAATATTATTATCTTTTGTTTTTTTAATAATAATGTCGTTTTTTCATTTTTATTTATTTATGGCATTATTTATTTATTTATGGTAATACTTTTTCTCGCTTTTTGAAAAAAAACATCATGACTTTGGACTTATTAAAAAAAACGAAAAAAATATAGTAAATATATAAACAGCAATATTTAATTATTTTTCTGTTAAGCATTTTTACGAATTAAAATTTTATTTTATATTGAAACGTAGCACAACTACAAAAAAAAAAAAAAAAAAGAAGAAGAAAAAAAAAATTTTAATTGTTTTTTAATTACTATGTAGGTTAAGTCGAGAAATTTAACATATGTCTTTTGTACAACTATACATTCATATGCAAATATTCATTCGTTCATTGTTTATTTGTTTGTTTATTTATTTATTTGTTTGTTTGCTTATTTGTTTACTAGTTTTAATTATTCATTTATGCATTTATTTTATTTATGCATTTATTTTATTTATGTATTTATTTTATTTATGTATTTATTTTATTTATGCATTTATTTTATTTATGCATTTATTTTATTTATGTATTTATTTTATTTATGCATTTATTTTATTTATGTATTTATTTTATTTATGCATTTATTTTATTTATGCATTTATTTTATTTATGTATTTATTTTATTTATGCATTTATTTTATTTATGTATTTATTTTATTTGTGCATTTATTTTATTTGTGCATTTATTTTATTTGTGCATTTATTTTATTTGTGCATTTATTTTATTTGTGCATTTATTTTATTTGTGCATTTATTTCATTTACTGATTTTGTTTATTCATACATCAACCCCTATAATCATTTTAACTTATTCATTTTTTTTTTTTTTTGTTTACATGAATTTAAAAAAAAAAAAATGTGCTGTTATAGTTTTGTCTATTTTAAAATAATTCCAAAATAAAAAAAAAAAAAAAAAACATAAATATGAAAATGAAATAGGAAGCATTTTTAGTTTTTTTTCGGCTTATTATTATTATTTTTTTTTTTACTTCTTATATGAATTTAAAATTAAGCTTCTTAAAACATTATTAAAATCGGCAGCACATGAGAGCATTTAAACCATAACCAAAAGCATGCCTATACAAAATTCGCGACAACAAACAACGACATATTTATAAATCTGATCAAGAAAATGAATATTTAATAAATAATTATTATGCATGGTAAAAAAAAATTACATAAAATAAATATATAAATATTAAAAAAAAAATAAAATACATTTTACAACGATAACTCAATAAAAAAAAAATAAAAAAAAGAAAAAAAATATATAAAAAATATTAAAAACATTAAAAATATTAAAAATACAATCACAATACATTAAATAACAAAAAAAAAAAAAAAAAAAAAAAACATATCAAAACAAATTTACGTTTATTAAAAACAATTTTTATTAAAAATAAATTAACTACTTAGAAATACACTCTCTATATATACATTTTATGCATGTGATGGTTAAATAAAAAAAATTATTTAAAAAAAAAAAAAAAAAA
>CABPSV020000288.1:0-15000 GCA_902459845.2 Hepatocystis sp. ex Piliocolobus tephrosceles
GTCATGAATATTACTATCTAATTTTGTGTAAAATAATTCTATTTTATTATCTACACTTATATTTTTGTTAAGTACTATCTTCTCAAAGTCTTCTAATTCATTTTCGGATATATCATTCACAAAACAATATCTAGTTTCAGCATTATTTTCTGCTATTTTTAATTCTTGCATATTGCTTACTGTACTTGTATCTTGTGCTATATTCATTGTATCCATCTTATGTGTTTTGTGTGGATATATAAGCGCTAATGTTCAATTAAGCAGTTGTACATAGATATATATATATATATATATATATTTATTTAACTCTTATTTATAAATACAAAGGGTACAAATAAAATATACGAATAAACATGTATATATGCATTACTAGCATGGGTAAATGTAAATGGCACCAATATGTAAAATTATAAAAAAAAAAAATTAATAAATAAAACGTACTTACTAATATATATATATATATATATATATATATTAATTTAAGTATGTATATACATATATACATGCATAGATATGTGTAAAACGTTTGCATAAAAAAAAAAAAAAAAAATGAATTTATTATAAATAATTGTTGGTATTCTCACAACATATTACTTATTTTTTCATTTTTTTTTTTACTAATTACAAATTTTTTTTTTTTTTTTTTTTTTTTTTTTTTTTTTTAAATAAGCTATTTATTATGAACAATATTTTGCATGTAATGAAAAAAAAAAAAGAAACTATTCATACTTTGTATACATATGTTCGTCTGTATAACATGAAAGTATGATTGTGTAAAGGGTACATATGTGTATAAAATTAGTAAAATATTTTTTGAATTAATTTCTATATAAATAATACTATAAATGTGTATATATATATATATATATACAAATGTAATTCTTAATATTTTTTTTTTTTTTTTTTTAATTCTGATCTTAATTTTATGTTGTAACATTATTTATATTTTATTTATATTTTATTTATATTTTATTTTGCTTTATTTATTCATTTATTTATTCATTTATTTATTCATTTATTCATTTACTGTTTGGCGCCTTACTAATTTTTATTAAAAATTGTTTATGATGCATGACATCATATGTTACATATAAATATCATTTTTATCAAAATAAATATTATGAACAAAATTAAAATATAAATTGTTTCAGATAAACATAGGTTTCATTTCACTTAATTCTTTTTCTCATTTGTGATTGTCATCTTATTTTCAACATATATCTTTTAAAAAAATGTATGTTTATGGGATAACCTATGCAAAAAAAAAAAAAAAAAAAAAAAAAAAAAAAAAAAAAAAAAAAAAAAACATATTTATATATATATATATATATTTGTCACAGTATCAGTAAAGGATAAAGGTAATAAGCACATGCTTATAAAATTAAATTTTACACAGTTTTCTTGCAAATAGGTTGATGGGAAGTACATACAATGAAACAAATATTATATATATATATTTTTTTTTTTTCTTTGTTTGGTTCTATTTTTATTTGTTTCATTTTTGTTACATTTATATTTTATTTATTTTTTTTTCATATATTTAATATTTGACGAATTTGTTTGTGTTTTGTTTTTATCAACCCTTTTCTTCATAATCGGCTATACGACATGGACTAATTTGTAGGAATATATATTATGTATGACGTAAGGCTTAAAACGTCAGCTATTATTCATGATTATCAAGTTGATTGACATACATAAAACATAACGTGTTAATATTTTTATAAATTAATTTTTTTAGTGATAAAAAAAATAAAAAAATGTCAATTATGAGTTAATTTATTATAAACACTACGCGAAAATATATATATAAATATATATGTACGTATGTATGCTTATATATACAATTGCAACTTATGTTCCACTTGAGAATATGTTCTTTGTTTTTTCTATGAATACCAACAATTTATTCAAAAGAAAAAAAAAAAAAAAATACATTCGAATATAAAATATTTTTTTTTAAATATTGTTGTTTTATAAGCATAAGTATATATAAATAATAATATAACACATAGAAAAAAAAAAAAAAAAAACAAACAAACAGAAACAAAGTTCACTTATTGAATAAAGGAGCAATAAAAAAATAACTCTATCAATTTCATTTGAAAAATACGCACGAGAGCCTTTTTTTCGAGTTCATTTATATGCATATTTTATTTTTTAATATTACAATGTATATAAATTTAACAAAAATGACTTTTTTAAGAATATCGCATTTTAGCTGTCAATTTTTTAAAACTGGTTGATTTATCTTATTATTCACTTTTTACACAATATATACAATAAAAAAGAAAAAAAAAAAAATATATATTTATATATGTATTTATACATATGTAAATAAAATAGTAAGTACCGGTATGTTTTTTTTTTTTTTTTTTACAAATTTACTGTTACAAATTATTACAACCGTAAATGTTCCATTACAAAAAATGTTTACATATGCATATATATGTACATATAACAACCTTTTAATGGTTAAAAACTAACAAATTATTAATTAAAAGAAACAATTTTAAAATAATCACTAACACACTTTTTTTACATAATCAACATAATTTATTTAACCTTAAAGAAACAAAATAAATTAAATATTCAACTTGATATATTGTTGCTGGTTTAATTTAAGGGCACGAAAGCTAATGTGCATATTTTGAAATATACGATAGTTGAAATATACGATAGTTTATATACAAGTTAAAATAATGCGTTGCTTCTTTTCAAAAAAAAATGAAAAAATTACTCATTTATTTTTTCATTATAATAAACAGGGAACTATTTTTTTTGTAGATAAAAAAAAAAATGTCAAATGCGTATTGTCGATTTATAAAATAAAAAAAATAATATTATTACAACATGGTGAAAAATATAACTATTTTTTTTTGATGATTATATACTTTCTTAAGTGTTTTATTTTTAAATAATTTCCTTCTTTTTTTTTTTTTTTTTTTTTTACATAATTTTTAATAACTGCCCCTGTTATATTTTGAACAATTTTTGCGTCAAATAAATACTAAACTCGTGAATGTATAATTTGAAATTGAAAAGTCAAAAATTGAAAAGTCAAAAATTGAAAAGTTAAAAATTGAAAAGTTAAAAATTGAAAAGTCAAAAATTGAAAAGTTAAAAATTGAAAAGTTAAAAATTGAAAAGTCAAAAATTGAAAAGTCAAAAATTGAAAGGACTTAAAAAAAAAAAAAAAAAAAATGAACAAGTATTGCTCAACACTTTATATACTTCCAAAAAAAAAAAATAATTTTAGTTTTTATGCAACATTTATACATCACATTCATATATAAACATTTGCATTAATTAATAATATTAAAAATATGTTATTTATTTTTTTTTCAAAACAATATCTCAACTTGTGAGAACTCTTCATAAGAATGCGATAATTTTTTGTTTCTCTTGTCATTATATTTTACATATTTTTAATATTATTTTTTTTTTTTTTTTTTTTTTTTTTTTGGCTACTTTTGTCATAATTTTTTAATTTCATTTGCTCAAACACGCTAAAGGAACTGACAAAATTTAATTGCGACAATTAAATTTGCTATGTTTGAAATAAATGCGATTAAAGCTTATCAAGTTATATGATCTTAACATAAGAACGAATTTAATTGTATATATCATATACAAATAAAATTAATGCGAATTTGACACTAAGCATGTTAAACTATTGTATATATATATACTTTATATAAGTTATATATGTATATATTATATATGTCTACGAGTTTAAATTTTATTTTATTTTTATAAAACCAATGCATTCCTGACTCATGTATTAATTAATTTAAACATAAATATATGCAATAAATTCATAATTTATAACTTATAGTACCTTATGAGCTATATGTTAATTTTTTGCTTATGTTTTTTAAATTAATTTTTAAGTTAAACATATATATATATATAACCCATTCAGTATTTTTATTTTACCATTTGCGTTTTTATATATACACTAAAGTAAATTTTTTTTTTTAAAAAAATTAAAACGCAGAAAATCATTAAATTCTGCTACATATGTATTTAAAATATACATATACAAACGCTATGAGAAACTAAAAAAAAAAAAAAAAAAAAAAAAAAAAAATAGTTCTTTTTTTTTTTTTTTTACTATTTTATTTTATTTTTTTTAATATTGCATTTTTCCAGATATATAAAAAAATAATTTACAGAACAATAGTTAAACAAACATATATATATATATATATATATATATTAAAAAACTAATTAACAAATAATATTCAGTAGTGTCTGACCAAGTAAAAAATATTATTAAGCAATATTCGGCTAATTAAAAAAATATTATTAAGTGATATTAGACTAATTAAAAAATATTATCAAGCGCTATAAATATATTGTTTTGATTTCATTTTAGTATATTGCCTACATATGTACATATACATATATACATACCTTTTTTTTTAAACACACATATATTCCCATGTTGATCCCTGAAAATTATATTTTTTTAATGACAATACTGATAAAAATAACATATTTAATAAAAACAACACAATGAATAACAATAATACGAATAACTCAAATATGTGGAATATCCCCAACAATAATTTAAATAATAACAATTTTTTTAGTAATACTTTACCAAACCAAAATGACCTGAACAAAAATAATTGTAACATTTTTAATAATTCCTTAACTAATGACAATAACTTAAACAAAACTGGCAATAATATTTTTTCTAACACGTTACCCAACCAAAATGATTTCAACAAAAATAGTGGTAGCCTTTTCGGTGGTGCTTTATCTGGACAATCCAACTTAAACAAAAATGGTACGAACAATTTTTTCAATAGTACTTTACCCAGTCAAAGTGACATGAACAAAAACAATTGCAACCTTTTTAGTAATTCATTAACTAACCAAAACAATTTAAACAAAACAGGTGGTAGTCTTTTTGCAAACAATATAACTAATCAAAACAACCTGAATAAAGATAGTGGTAGCCTTTTTAATAATAGTATTACATATCAAACAAATATGATGAAACCTAACAATTTTTTTGGAAACAATATAAACAATACTCAAAATGATATGAACAAAAATAATACCTCTCTTTTTTCCAATACTATGAACACACAAAATAATTTAAATAAAAATAATTCTTTTTTTTTTAATAATCCAAATGATGCTAACAAAAGTGGAAATAGTCTTTTTGGTAATATAGCTTCGAATACTTCAACACAGTCTACAACACCTAATGCTTTCAACCCGAATTTATTCAGTGCAGCCAAAAAGGATATTTATCCAGGATTCACACGGACATTAGGTAGTAATAATTCGACAAACACTGGTACTAATATGTTCAAACAAAGTACATTAGGAAGTTCCATAGCGTTAGGAAGTCAACTAAATGAAGATAGAAGTGCAGATGGTGGTGGTTTATTTTCAAAAGAACAATTGGAGGCAGCCAAACAAATTTTTGCTAATTCATCAGCTACATCTACATCACTATCAGGTTTTGGAAATAACACAAGTACAATGAATAATAATAACAGTACTTTAAATAACAACAATAACAATAATAATAATATAAACAAATTAACATCGTTTAGTGGTGGTTTTTCAAATGCAAGTGCTTTTGCAAAAAATAATATAAACCCATTTCAAAGTATGGCATTAAAAACAAATACACAAGATAAACTACCAACATCAAAAGTACCATCATCATCTTCATCTCTTTTAAATAGTTCAATGTCGAAATCTTTTCTTACAAGTGGTAATAATGAAAATAAATTGAATCCTTTTGGTATGCCTAGTATGAACACTTTGGGTTCTTCTTCAGGTAATAAATTTGGAACTACATTTGATGGGTTCGGTAATAATTTAAAGCCATTAGGTGGCACTTCTACCACGACTACTAATAATACTACTACAAGTAGTAACAGTCTTTTTTCATTACAAAATAATATAAATACAACAAATGCTTTTTCCAATAATGATAATAGTAATAAAACTGGATTTACAAATTTTACTGGATCTTTTAGTGCATTCGCAAATAATAAAACAACTACAAGTGATTTATTTAAACCAAGTAATAACATTAACTCTTCTTTTTTATCATCTTCTGTAAAACCTACAAATACTGGAAGTATATTTTCTCTTGGTACTGGCGCTTTTGGAGTAAACAATAATACTAAAAATAATGAAAACAGTTCTTTGTTTGGTAACACTAGTCCTAGTATAACTACATCCATAAATACAACCGAAAAAAACAACAATAATAATAGCACTGCTAGTGGTAGTGTACTTCCGAATTTGTCACTATTCAATACTAACAAACTAATAAATGAAAATGCTCTAACAGATAGTACAAATAAAACCAACGAAGATAAAGAAAAAACTTTGGAAAGTACAACAGCCAGCAAAACAGACAAAAGTCCAATTACAAATGAAAACAAAAATGAAAAAGAGAAATTGCCACTCGACCAAATGAAAATTACACAATCTGAACAACAGATAGATAAAACCAATATTCAAGATTCTAAACCAATAGGAACTGAGAAAACGCAAGTACAAACTATAACCAATGAAACAGTAGCAAAAGAAGATACAAAACTACAAGAAGAGACACTCAAAAGCGGTACAGAACAGTTTACAGATAAAAATCTCGAACGCACTGAAAAGGAAAAACCAATAGAGCAAGAACAGGCTAAACAAGATGAACAATCCAAATCGAAAGAATTGAATAAAGAACCAAACGATAGTGTTAAAGAAACGGCCGTTCCTCTTCCACCACTACCCCCGTTTTTCAAAACAGAAGATGAAAAAAAAACAGAACAAAGCGAAAACAAAGCTTTTAATGAAGCTTTAACTAATAATAAAACAGCACCATCATCGTCAACGACAAGCATCTTCGATTTCAAACAACCATTAAATGAAAATAATATAACAAATCAAATAACTCCATCAAAAGAAACAACCGGTGTAACGCAAAAAGAAAAGGATAAAGAATCAAGTAACGAAACACAAAAAAAATCATCCTTATTTAATTTAAAATTAGTTTCTAATATATTCAGTAAGCAAGCAAAAGACAATAACGATAAGGAAAACAAAAACGATTCAAATAAAACTAATGATCGTAGTACTGATAATACTCAAGAAAAGTCACCAAAAGAAAAAGATTTAAGTGCTGATGAAAAAACTACAGACTTATTTACCAAAAATAGTGAAAATAAAATAAATAATTTTTTATTTAAAAGTGCACAAAATAATCAAACTGAATCTACTATAAAAACAAATAATGAAATTGAAAAATCGAAAATTCAGGATAACCAAAAAAAAGATATTAACAATGAAAACATTACTACTACTCCATTAAATTTTAATTTAGATCCTAGCAACCTTTTTGGTAATATTAATCAAAATAATGACAAAAAAAATAATGATAATAACGCAAAACCAACCAAATCTGTTTTGTTTTCTGACAATGTTATGTTTAATCAAAAGCCATCAACGACAACAACAAATGTATTTAATCAAAACAATGTATCAATACCAGTAGATGGTAAAAAAGAAACCAATTTGTTTTCTTCAAATTTTAAAAACTTTTCATTATTTGACTCCTCTGTTAATAATAACAATAATAATGAAAGTTTGAGTAATGAAGGGTTAAAAGAAAAAACTAATACCGTTAAACAATTACCGAGCAACATATCTCCAAATTATAATGATACCAAAACTGATAATCAAGACGTAAAAGAAGTACAAAATATGATAAACTTTATTACGTTAGAGGATAGAAAAAAAAATATATATTTAGATAATACCCTTCAAACGGATGAAAAAAACAAAAAAAAAGGAATTAATTTAGTATTCGGTGGTAATGCAAATAATAAAAATAACCAAAACAATACTGACCCCTCACGACATACATTAAATGCTCAGTTAAAAGAATCAAAAGGTACTCTTCGAACGAATGATATTACAAAAGATATGGACTTTAAACAATTCGATTTTTGGTCAGAAAAAAAAAATATACAAAATAATATGCAACAACAACAACAAGAACAGCTAGAACAAGAAAAAAAAGAAGTAGAAAAAAGTATAAAAGAAAATGAATCGTTTTTTAAAGAAAACTTAGATCAAGAAATGGTTATTGAAGTGATTAATAATTTATCTTCATTTGTTAAAAATAAAATTAATTTTATGAATTATTGTTCTAATGAAATTTTAGATACATATAATAAACTGGCTCATTATGAAAAAATGTATACATTAATATCAGAAGATCAAATAAACATTGAAAAAAAACAAGAAGCATTAGAAAAAAGATTAAGATATATACAAAGTGAACAATGTGATATGTTATCCTTATTAAATGAGTTAGATAATGAAAACTCTGTAGAATTTTTAAAAATCATAAATTCAAAAAATTCAAATAAAAATGATTCTATACATAATAAAAATCTTTCCATAGACATAGATAACTTTGAAAAATTAACTTCTAAAATGCAAAATTTGGAACAACTAATGAACTCTTTACCAGAAACTAACAAAGATGGAATAATAAATAATTTAATGGATAGGTGTTATACAAATGAATCAAATTGTGATAACATAGAAAAACAATTAAAAATTTATTATAATGAGTTAACCAATATGAAATGATTAATGGAAATAATAATAAGTTGGGAAATGCATTTTCTGTTTGTTTTTTTTTTTTTTATTACGTGCTTGTGTGTTAAAATAATTTTCTTTTTATAATTTTTTTTTATTTGTGAATAGTGACTTTTTTTTTTTTATATGTATTATGTGGTTACAGCGGTTAGACCAAATATGTGTATACATACTTACATACACATATTTATTATGTGAAAAATGCTTAGGAATAAAAATGTTAGTACATAATATATTTATCACAATTTTTTTTTTTTTTTTTGATTTTTTTTTTTTTAATGTAAAAATAAAATGTTATGATATTTAACTTATGATTCGTCTTTGTCTTTCTTTGACCTTTTTTTTTTTTTATATTTAATATGTTATATTTAAAGTATAAAAGAAAAAAAAACTCGAATTATGTAAAACCTATTTAAAGATAAAAATCAATTCAAGTATAAACAAATAGCACACATGTATACTATATAATGTGAAATGTACTTATTGAAGGTGAATATCTTGTTTGATTCTCCACACACTTGTTTACTGCGTACATGTTTTTTTTTATTTTTGTCCGTTTTGTTCGTTTTACTAATTTTTCATTTTTTATTTTTTATTATTTCAAAAATGTGTGCATGTATACATATGTTTAAAAAATTATAAAAAAAAAAAAAAAAAAAAGATAATAAACAAAGTGATGGCTTGACCGTTGAAACACAGAAAAATCTAAATCTAAGTGTATATAATATTGTATATATATTTATATCATGTATTTTGTGGAATAAACTAACACGTTTCTTACTTTGAAAACAAAATTTAAAAAATCAAAAGACATTTATACGTTTCCTTTCTTTTTACTTAACAACTTTTTACTTAACAACTTTTTACTTAATAACTTTTTACTTAATAACATTGTTAAATTTTTTTTTTTTTTTTTTTCGTTTTTCACAGGTTTGGATAGTTATAAACTATTTTAACATTACTTTGAATGTGTGCTATATTTTTGATTATAAATATATTTTTTTGGTTTCACTAGTTACATAAGATATCTAACATATGCATTTAGTACATAAAAAGAAAAAAAGTTGTATGTTCTGTCCAATTAGTCTGTCTTCCTGCCTGCCTGCATATTTGCGTTTGTTTTTTTTTCACTTATATATATACATCAACTTTAAAAAAAACTATACTATTTGTGTAAAGAGTTTATTTTATTTTTTTTTTGAGGAGACCTATTTTTTTAAAAAATGAAAGATGTTCGAAAAGAGATAAATCATATAAAAGAATTTATTGACACATTTTGTTTTGCAAAAAATGTAAAGATAGTTACTGATGAATCAGTTCTAAAAAAAATTAACAAAACATCTAAAGAAAATAACACAAGTGTAGTTAATTTGTATTCTTCGTATGCTTTATGGCTGTGTATGAATGAAATATATCCAGCATGGTTTGATCTTTCGATTCATCCTGCTCAGTTTGATTTTGAAGCGGTAAAAATAACAACTATATTAAAACAAAACAACTTAGCTGCAAAAAAAAATATATATATATATATATATATATATATATATATATGTGTATGAGCGCATACCTTCATTTTGTTTTGTAGCAAAAAAATGTTTATAACAAAGTAAAATAATTCAAATGCAACTATATAAATAAACAGATGAATAACTATTTACAATAAAAAAAAAAGTTGAGAAAACGTATTTTTTTCATACAATCAAACAAATTATGCAAGATACGTTTTTTTTTTTTTGGTTTATGATATCTTTATATTATTGTTGTTTGCAATTTACTCTTCATTTCATTACTTTTTTATTTTATTTTTTTTATTTTTAAAGGACGCCACCGAGTGTTTAATCAAGTATTTGAATGAGTACCATGAAAAAAAATATGATAAAATAATAAATAACGCGTTAATAAATATTAACACCCTAACAGTAAGCCATGTAGGTGTTCATATATATATATCTAAATATGCGTATATGTGCATGTATGTACTTCAATACACATGTGTTTTGTGCTTTGTGTATACATAAAAAAAAAAGCCTTTTAAATAAGCTAGTAAAACAAAGAAAAAAAAACAAAGACAAGTGTTTTTAAAATATATAGGATTGAGTGCCAAAAAAAAAAAACACACATATATATGTATACATATATATATCATTATTATATTTATTGTATTTTTTTTTTATTTTTTGAAAAGTTTATTGATATATACAATTTAGTCATACTAGCAGCTTTAGTATCGGATGATAAACAAAGACATATAACTAATATTTTATCACTTAAACATGAAACACAAAAATATATACACAAAATTATAGAATATTTAGAAAAAGAGGTAAATGGCTTTTTTTTTTTTTAATTTTATTTATTTGGTTGTTGTTACCGTTGTTAGCATTGTTATGGTTGCTACTGTCATTGTTATTATTGCTGCTATTGTTTTTTTTTTTTATTTTATTTTTTTTTGATAGTCAATTTAATTAAACAATTTGTTATTTTTATAATTATTTCAGAAAAATCTAAATCAGGATAATAAATTATTAACACATAATAATTCTGAAATTAGTAAGACAAAAAAAAATTGCACATAAGTATCTTTTTTTAAAAAAAATGAATACCCAAATAACTATTATAAAATTTGTAAAAATGATATATGAACAAAGATCTTGTTTTTTAACATTTTTATCTATATATTAGATAATAAAAAATAAAAATGTAAACTTCTGTTTACTATTGTATAGATCCATTAACAAGCACTTATATATATATATATATATATATATAAGTACAATCATAATATGAACGTAATATATATATATATATACATATGTATATCATTTTTTTTTTTCTTTTAATTTTTGAATCATTCCAAATAATAATTTACATTATCTTTATAGATATCGAGGTAATACAAATATAAAAAAATTGCAGTACATATTTTAAACTATTATATATATATACAATCAACCATATTGTATGTACATGTATAACTTCTATTAACATTTATAGGATATAAATGAGACATTAAAAAATGAAATAAAACAATTGAAAAAAAAAATCAAAGATTTAGAAACAGAAAATGAAAACTTAAGCAACTCTTTAACAGAAAAAACCAAAATTATAGAAGAGAACAAAGTTGTAATAGAAAATTTTCAAACAAAATTAAATACATCCGTTGAAACAACTAAAAATAAATATATTACACAAATAGAAGAACAAGACAAAAAAATCCATGAGTTGCAAAACAAGTTAGAAAAACAATTTAAAGATAGTAGTCAAATAGAAAAAGAACTAAAAAATAAAATAAAAGAGCTAGAGGATGAACAAAATATACTTAAACAAGAGAATCAAAATAATGCAACTTTGCAAAATAAAATTAATATATATAAGGGAAAATTAGACAGCCTCTTAACAGTTCAAAATATAAATAAGGAGTTAGAAGACAAGCTCAAAGTAATTTATAACCGCTCAAAAAGTTATATATATATATATATATATATATATATATATATATATATATATATATATATATATGTATGTACATATATGTATTTATAACTTAAAAAACTTACACACGTTTGTGTTAATCTATCACAGAACAATACACAGAAAATGGTTAATATGGAACAAGAAATAGAAAAATTCAAAGCTGAGACAACTAAATTGAAAAAATATGAAGAAAAAATTGAAGGTTTGTCATTTTACTTTATCTTACTATACTTTATATTATTTTATTATGTACTATTCCATTTGTTGTTATTTTTATTTATTATTGTTTCAACGTAAAAATATAAGCTATTATATAAACACTTCTCTCTTTTTTTTTTTTTTCATTAATAACAGAAATAAATGCACAACTGGAGAAAGCAAAGACAGAATGTGAAAAACTTAAAACAGACAACGAAGAGAAAAATAAAACTTTGCAAAAATTAACGATTGATTTGTAATTCTTCAAAAAGAGAAAAATATATAAACTAAAAATCGAAAATTATGTCATTAAAATAATATTAACATTTTTTTTTTTATTTTTCCCTTTTTTTCAGAGATAATAAAACTCATTCCTACAATTTATTAAAAAAAGAACAAAACACGAATAACTTGAACACGTAAAAATTTTGCGAATGCACATATACTCATACATAAATAATACAACAATAATACATAAATAATACAACAATAATACATAAATAATACAACAATAATACATAAATACACGCAAACAAAAAAAAAAAATGCATAAACAGATTACAGCGTATTATTTCAAAACATCTCATTTCAATTATACATATACATATATACATATATTTTTTTTATGGTAATTTTAGCGAATTAAGCAATGTAAATCAATCAGAAGAATTAATCAGACTTCAAAAAGAAAATGAAAAATTAAGAAATAAAATAGAATCTGATACAAATAAAGAATCAAAGAGAGTGAAAGAAGTTAGTTTAATAACTTTATTATGCATTCAAGTTGTATACAAATTCACACATATGTATATATGTATGGTACACCTAAGTTAGTGAGAAAATTTATTTTACATATTTTTTTTACGTAACCGTATTTTTACCCTGTTTTATTTTAGCTTGAAAAAGAACTCAAGGATTTGAAAGAAATAAATAACAATTTAAAGAATGAAGTATTAAAAGACACAAATAATAACAACGCTCAAACTAATCCACAACAGGAGAAATATGAAGCACAAAATGTAAAAATATCACACTCTTTTTGTAAAGAATATTTTTTTTTGTTTATTTTATATATATTTTTTTAAATAGATACGTTTATTTTATATATTTTTTTTAGATAGATACGTTTATCTTATATTTATTTTTTTATATACTTATCAATTTATTTACTAACTTTTTTCTAATGTTATTTGTGTTTTGGCTGCAGGAAAAAATCATCAAATTAGAAGCTGAGCTATTAATTGAAAAAAAAAATAGTACAATTATTGAAGAAACGACTAAAAATAAATTAACAAAGGAATTTAATGCTGTATGTCTATAAAGCATAAAAAATAAACTTTACATTATTTCTATTTGTAAAATAGTTCCAACAATTTTTTTTGTTTTTTTTTTTAAATTTATATAATGTTACATGTTAATAAATATAATGTTAGTATATTGCTTTTAGAAAATATCACAACAAATCGTCATTTATTTTATATAAAAAAAATAAATTCTAATTTTCATTATATTTGTTTATCATTAATCTAATTCATATTTTTTTATATAGGCATTGCAAATTTTTAAAGAACAATTACAAATTAGGGAAAAGGAAACTGAATATTACAAAGAAACAATGTATTGCAAAAAAATAAAAAAATAAATAAAACTCAGATTGATACTAAATGCATGCGTACGTTGGTCTAATACATGCTTATTTTTTTTGTTTTTTTTTTTACTTTTTAGGAAAACACAGATAGATACTTTTAAAGACGAACAAAAATTATTAAGCGATATTATTCACAACTTAGGCCTAAAATATAAACAATTACAAACTTATAATCTTTGTTTAAAGAATGAAATTACAGGAATTAAATTAAGGTATTATTTCACATTTTATTATTATATTTTATTTTTTTTTACTTGTTAAACACATAAAATGCTTCGTACATATAAACATTTTCTCTATGACATATTATTTTATTTTGTTTTTTTTTTAATATATATAGAACCAAAGCTTGTACAAATTCCGACAACAAATAAAATCCCAGTTTTATACATATATAATACTCCTTACAATTATTTTTTTTCTGTTTTTAAATTATTTTAATTTTTTAATAAGTCAAAACATCAACAAAATAACATCATGAATAAAGTAAATACTTCATATTTGTACACATACGCTATTGCATATACATATATATATATATAACTTTGTCAATTAACTTTTTTTACTACTTTTCTAGTTTTACATATTTTATCAAGGCAATTTTAAACCTTATTAATTTTTTTTAAACACATGTAAACTACTTTTTTTTTTTTTTTTTTATAATTTTTTTTTGCTCTTATACAAACAAACACATGTTTAAGAATATTATAACATATTTATATTAAAGGTATTGCTCATAGTTTGTGTTATGTATTAAAAGAAAAACAAAAGACAACATAAAAATAAAAGAATAAATTATTCCTATTTCTTTTTCTCACTTTATGCAAGTATATTTTGTAAATTTGTAAAAAAATTGCCATTTAGTGGTAAACTAAAAATTATAAGTATGGACATTATTTTTTTTTTTTTTTATAAAAAATCAAAAGCTGCAATGCGTTTTAAAAGTTTATTTAATTTTATCATTTTCTGTTTAATAGCACGGTGCAAGATAGTTAAAACAAAACAATTTTCTTAAAAGGCATATATGCTAAAAATTC
>CABPSV020000288.1:17500-19960 GCA_902459845.2 Hepatocystis sp. ex Piliocolobus tephrosceles
ATTTATGTTTTCTCTTTTTTTTTATTTTTTTTTTTTTTTTTTTTTGTTACTATGCATGCATATGCATTATTATAATGTATATATATTTATACAATACCTCTTCATTACAAACCAATCTTATAACTCGTTTATTTTATGATACATATATTTACACTTTTATATACAAACACATATCCACGTACACAAATCAAATTTACACGTACACATTAACATTCATAGTAATTAATACATTGACAAAATCCATTATCTGATATTTTGTTTTTAAAAAATATGATTTTCCTACGTCATGTGCTATATATATTGTGTGCATTGTGTAATGCCTATATTTGTAAACTTTATATGTTATATTGTACTTTTGCGTAATGCATGATAATGGTTTTTTTTTTTTTAGTTGTTATTGCTTATATGTATGTAGTCATGAAATGCTTATTAAATCTTTTTTTTTTTATTTTTTTTTTTTTCATAGGGAATTATTTTGTTTAGAACATGGAATACAACCAGATGGTCAAATGCCCTCAGATGTAGCTGATAGAGCAAATGATGACGCATTTAATACATTCTTTTCGGAAACTGGTGCAGGAAAACACGTAATAAAAAAAATAAAATAAGCTACTAAATGAAGAATTACTTTTTTTTTTTTTTTTTTTTTTTCATAAACATGTGTACAATTTACGCATTATACAATTTATGCATTATACAATTTATGCATTATACAATTTATGCATTATACCATTTACGCATTATACAATTTATGCATTATACAATTTGTACATTTACACTTGTATCCATCAGAACGACTATTCCCTGAATTATCTTATTTTATTTTGTTTTACTTTTTGTTTTTATTTTTTATGATAGGTACCACGTTGTGTATTTGTTGATTTAGAACCAACTGTCGTTGATGAAGTAAGAATTGGAACTTACCGTCAACTTTTTCATCCTGAACAATTAATATCAGGAAAAGAAGATGCAGCTAATAATTTTGCAAGAGGCCATTATACGATAGGAAAAGAAGTAATTGATGTTTGTTTAGATAGGATTAGAAAATTGGCAGATAATTGTACAGGATTACAAGGATTTTTAATGTTTAGTGCTGTTGGTGGTGGAACAGGTAGTGGTTTTGGTTGTTTAATGTTAGAAAGGTTATCCATTGATTATGGAAAGAAATCGAAATTAAATTTTTGTTGTTGGCCATCACCACAAGTTTCAACAGCTGTAGTAGAACCATACAATTCAGTTTTGTCTACACATTCTTTATTAGAACATACAGATGTAGCTATAATGTTGGATAACGAAGCAATCTATGATATATGTAAAAAAAATTTGGATATAGAAAGACCAACTTATACTAATTTAAACAGATTAATAGCTCAAGTAATTTCTTCTTTGACTGCATCACTCAGATTTGATGGTGCTTTAAATGTTGATGTTACTGAATTCCAAACGAATTTAGTTCCTTACCCACGTATCCATTTTATGTTATCATCTTACGCACCCGTTGTTAGCGCTGAAAAAGCATATCATGAACAATTATCTGTATCAGAAATAACTAACTCAGCTTTTGAACCTGCATCTATGATGGCTAAATGTGATCCCAGACATGGAAAGTATATGGCTTGTTGTTTAATGTATAGAGGAGATGTAGTACCTAAAGATGTTAATGCAGCTGTTGCTACTATTAAAACAAAAAGAACTATACAATTTGTTGATTGGTGTCCAACAGGTTTCAAATGTGGTATTAATTATCAACCACCAACAGTTGTACCTGGAGGTGATTTAGCAAAAGTCATGAGAGCTGTTTGTATGATAAGTAACTCAACAGCTATAGCAGAAGTATTTTCAAGAATGGATCAGAAATTTGATCTTATGTATGCTAAAAGAGCTTTTGTTCATTGGTATGTTGGTGAAGGTATGGAAGAAGGTGAGTTTAGTGAAGCAAGAGAAGATTTAGCCGCATTAGAGAAAGATTATGAAGAGGTTGGTATTGAATCTAATGAAGGAGAAGGTGAAGATGAAGGATATGAAGCTGATTATTAAATGAGTCTTGTCATTATTATCAACATAAAATAATAAACAAAATTAGACAATTGTTTTTTTTTTTTTTTTTTTTTTTTTTTTTTTTTTTTTTTTTTTTTTTAGAAAAACTCTCATTGATGAGTGTATATATATATGTGTGCATGTATCTATATATACATTTTTATATACTTTTATGTGTCCTAAACCGTACTTATGTAAAAGTATATAAAAAATAATAATTAACTAAAAAAAAAAAAAGTTAAAAATTTGTTATAGTTATAATAATAAACACATTACATAAAATTAATATTATATACAAGGGTATATATATATATATATAATATAAATATTTTTACATTTTTATGTATTTTACATGTTCTATATGTTTTATACTTTTTACATAGTTTTTATAAGTTTTATATTTTAGTTTTTTTTATATGTTCT
>CABPSV020000289.1:0-19955 GCA_902459845.2 Hepatocystis sp. ex Piliocolobus tephrosceles
TTTTTTTTTTTTTTTTTTTTTTTTTTTTTTTTTTTATTCACATAATTATATATATATATATATATACATTCTTCTTTTTTTTTTAAAAAAAAAAAAAAAAAAAAGAGATAAAAAAATAAAAGTTTATTTTAAACTTGAAGTTCTATTGTTTACTTAAACATTTTATTTTTTTTCTAACAAACTTTATATAATTAATTTTTTCAAACATTATTTTGTTTTCATCATTTAAAATTAGTATGTAAAAACATGATTGTGTACAAATAAAATTGATGTAAACACAGATGTTAGTGTACTAATTATGTATAAATGCCTGAATCGTGTTGATTTTTTGAGGTTTTGTGCCATTTTTATTTTATTTTTTTTTTTGAAAGAATATGAGACACATATTTAAACAAAAAATTGACTTTATGCAATTTTATGTATGCATTTTGTTTTAAGTGCAAAAAAAAAAAAAAATGTTATTGTGTTTTTTATTATAAAATACTTTAAAAAAAAATTTTAGTTAAAATTTTAAGGTTCGATTAGAGTTCACCAAAGCTTTAATTAGGGTTCATTAAAGTTACAGCTAAGGTTCATTAAAATCACAGCTAGGGTTCATCAAAGTTACAGCTAGGGTTCATCAAAGTTACAGCTAGGGTTCACCAAAGTTACAATTAGGGTTCACCAAAGTTACAATTAGGGTTCACCAAAATTACAATTAGAGTTCACTAAAGTTACAATTAGAGTTCACCAAAGTTACAATTAGTGTTGATCAATGTTACAATTAGGTTCCAATTAGTATCAGGAATGATATTTTTTAGTTTTAGTAAATTTAGAATTTTTAGTTATTTAATTTAAGTTTTGTAGCCAGCTAAGGGATTAGAGTATATTTTTTTATTTTAAATTATATTTTAAAATGCAAAATAAGTTAAAAAATGAAGTTATAGGAGACAAAAATAAAAACAAAAGCAAATATTATATAATTTGTGCACTAACATAAAATTAATTTTAATAATTAAAAATAAATTTAAAACTATTTTAAATCAGCTTAGCTGCTTATGTATACATATATATATATATATTTATATCAATGATTATGTATATTAATCAACAAAAAATGCAACTTACAACCATTCATAACATGTTGATGTTGTTTATTTTTTATAATAATAAAATGAATGAAAAAATGAATGAAAAAAAAAAGGAAAACTGGGGGTCAGAACTAATGCAATGCATAAAGTTTGTGCTTAATATATATTTTGTCTTTATTATTATATTGAGAAATTTATAGTTTTTATTTATTACAATCATGTAATAGACTATATTTACATGAAAATAAATGAGCTATATATTTATACTGGGAACCTGTCCATTGACAACTTACATTTACACACTTAACATTAATATTATAATAAAATCTGTATAATAATGCAATAATTCCTTTCGATTTGTTATTTATTTCAATAGTTTTATCCATAATAGGTTGTGAACAGTTAAGACATGTAATTTGTTTATTATTCTTATGAGACATAATATAGATATAATAGCAATCTGAACAACATGTTGTATAGCAACATGTTACTAAAATTGGATGATTAGATAAATATAATTTACAAATAAAACAAATAAATTCATCTGCTTTCGTAATAAGAATAGTAGAAGGTATTTTAAAGTTTATAGCAGTATTATATTTTTTTGAGTACGATTTTTTTTTGGAATAAGAATCTTTTTTTGCCCAGGATGCACTAACTGTACAACCTCCTATACTAATTTTACCATCATTAATAGCATTTAACGTTTTTTTCGCACCCATCTTTGTTGTAAAACGAACAAATGCATAACCGGATGATGCTGTCCATTCTTTATTTGGAT
This sequence comes from Hepatocystis sp. ex Piliocolobus tephrosceles, assembly GCA_902459845.2. Taxonomy (NCBI): domain Eukaryota; phylum Apicomplexa; class Aconoidasida; order Haemosporida; family Plasmodiidae; genus Hepatocystis; species Hepatocystis sp. ex Piliocolobus tephrosceles. Next base: position 1,852 of record CABPSV020000289.1, read on the forward strand.
GTCTTGATTCTTTATTACATACAACCATACTTAAATCTACATTACCATATTCACTACAAGTTGTTATTAAATCTTTACGAGTAGTTTCAGGTGGTACTATAACTAATAATGTACATTTTGCTGCTATTTTTTTTTGGTTATTATTATATTTATTATTTTCTATTGCTTGCTTACGCGCAATATTGTCATTTAAATAGTATTTAATTGGTATTTTGTTATACCTCTTATTATTATTTACATTATTTGTGTTATTTGTGCTATTTGTGTTATTTGTGTTATTTGTGTTATTTGTGTTATTTGTGTTATTTGTGTTATTTGTGTTATTTGTACTATTGGTGTAATTTGTATTATTTGTATTGTTATAACTACTATAACTGTTATCACTTATACTATTATTATGCTTATAATTCGAATCATCTAAAACATTTGATACAGGAATTGTATATGGGTTTATTTGAAAAAACGGGTCAAACTCATCCAATGAACCCAACGGACCTAGCATACTGACTTTATCATGAAACGTACTATTTTCATTTATTAAACTATTAGTTAAAAAACTATTCAAACCTTCATGCATATAATTATTTGTTATATTTTCTAATTGTTGTTTATTATCAACAAAGTTAATATTATTGTTATTATTACTACTATTACATATTAAACTAAGTAAATTACATACATTTTTTTCTCGTATATTTTTATTTTCAACTAAAAAATGTTTTATATTTTCCATCATAAAATTACCATTATTATTGTTATTATTTTCATCCAGTAAACAATTATTATTATTATTATTATCATTTAATAGCAAATCATTACTCGTTTTTATCATATCGTTAGGTAATAATGTGAATTCATTATTATTACTTAAAATGTTAAAATCGTTCATAAATATATTCCAATTTGATTTATTATTTAAACTCATTTGGTTGTCCGATGTTATATTCTCACTAAAAATTTTACTACCTAAAATACTTTTATCTATACTGTTCATAAAAATTGAGCTATTATTTTCGTATATGGTAGTTAACATATTAGTGTTCTTCAACGAAACTAACTCATTGTATTTTTTATAAAAACTTTTAATGTTATTATCGTCTATGTTGTCTTCTATAATCTTACTATAACAGTCATTATGTTTTTCTTGTTGCTGAATTAATCGCTCATCACCTATTTTACATATTTTTACTTTTTTGCTTTTTTTTAAATATTTGTTTGTAATATCTTCTATATTCTTTCCTTCATTCATAGTTATGTCACTTAATGATTTATTATGTATTTGATTATTTTTAAGATCAAAAGTATTTTTACTTTTATATAATTTTGTTTTCTCTTTTTCAAATTCTCTATTTATGTTTTGTGAGACAAAATCATATGATGTGTCATAAAAATGTGTTGTTTTTTTATTTTTTGTTTTTAAATTATATGTGTTATTTTCATAAATATTAGTACTAGTATTGTTATCATTTAAAACATCATCTCTTTTTATTGACCAGGTAGTACGTTCATTTTCATAAGAGCATTTACGTGTAGTTAAATTACTATCATATGTATAATTATCCTTCATAAAATAGTTATACAAAAACATAGAATTTGAATCATAGTTACAAATAAAAGGTTCATCGGTTTTTAAATTATAATAAGAAGTCTCATCAATTTTATCTATACAATCAGATAAAACTCGTTCACCATGCATGGTTTTCTCCTCTTTCTCTCCGTAATTATAATTACATTCGATATTGTGTTCATTTTTATTTTTTTGTTGCTTGTCTTCCTGCTTATTACCATGTTTGTTTTCCTGCTTGTTTTCCTGCATGTTTTCCTGCTTGTTTTCCTGTATGTTTTCCAACTTATTCCCATGTTTGTTGCAGTACCTGATATTGTACTTCATATTGTGTTTGTTGTCATGTTTGTTGCATTTAACATCTTGTTTGTTATCACACTTCTTATTGTATTTGACATTGTGCTTTGTGTCGTGTTTAACGTCATGTTTGTTGTTGTGTTTTATGTCTCGTTTATTATTATATTTATTATAATATATTTTTTCGTATTTGTTGTCGTATTTGCTGTCGTATCTGTTTTCGTATTTGCTGTAGTACTTGATTTTGTAGCTGTTGTTATATCTATTATTATAAATGTTTTCATATTTTTGATAGTATTTACCATCGTATTTGTTATGGTATTTATTGTCATATATGTTGTGTATATTACCGTTTTTGTAACCATGATTAACATCGTTTTTGTAATCGTGCTTGATATCATTTTTGTAACCGCGCTTGGTATCGTGGTTGTTTTCCTGCTCGTTTTCCTGCTTATTACCATGTTTGTTTTCCTGCTCGTTTTTCTGCTTGTTTCTCTTCTCGTTTTTCTGCTTGTTTCTCTGCTCGTTTTTCTGCTTGTTTTTCTGCTCGTTTTTCTGCTCGTTTTTCTGCTTGTTTCTCTGCTCGTTTTTCTGCTCGTTTTCCTTCTCGTTTTTCTGCTTGTTTCTCTGCTCGTTTTTCTGCTTGTTTCTCTGCTCGTTTTCCTGCTTGTCCTTCTGCTCATTTTCCTCCTTGTTTTCCTGCTTGTCCTTCTGCTCATTTTCCTCCTTGTTTTCCTGCTTGTCCTTCTGCTCATTTTCCTTCTCGTTTTCCTGCTTGTCCTTCTGCTCATTTTCCTCCTTGTTTTCCTGCTTGTCATTCTGCTCATTTTCCTCCTCGTTTTCCTGCTTGTCCTTCTGCTCATTTTCCTTCTCGTTTTCCTGCTTGTCCTTCTGCTCATTTTCCTCCTTGTTTTCCTGCTTGTCATTCTGCTCATTTTCCTCCTCGTTTTCCTGCTTGTCCTTCTGCTCATTTTCCTTCTCGTTTTCCTGCTTGTCCTTCTGCTCATTTTCCTCCTCGTTTTCCTGTTTGTTATGGTGTTTTATTTCTTGTTTTTTTTCATATTTACTACCCTTTTTACGTTTACTTTTACTTTTACTTTGTGTCTTGACATTTACTTCGATTTTAGGTGTATTTTCATTCACCTCGCCAATAACACCATTTTTCGAGTGTTTTTTAGTACCTCTTTTGGGGCTCTTTTTGGTTTGATCTAACACACTTTTATTTAAACCGTTTGTTACCTTTTTTGCATTGTCATATAAATTCGCATCTATTTTTGAAACATCAGTTTTATATAAAATTTTATTTATTGCTAGATCTGAAAATTTGTCATGTTTATCATTTTTAATATTATTTTCAATATTAGTATCAATATTACTACATAGTTTTTTTTCAACTTGTACATGTTTCGCACTTAACCTTTCTTCTTGTGTATTTTCATTCCCTTGAGACGTAACATTATTAATATCTGTTATCAATACATCAGTATCATACATATTATTTGTTAATAAATCATAATTTTTGTTATTTATTAAAATAGTAATTGCACTCGAAGCATTTGTTAATTCCATATTTTTATTCATATTACTATTTTTGCTTGTTTTATTATTTTTAATGATATCATTTTGTAGTTCGACTTCATCAAAAGTGTTAATATTATTTATATTACAAATTGTTATCTTATTATTGTTACTATTATTATCATCTGAATATATGTTATTTTCACTAACAAATAGATTATTTTTTTCTAAAATTTTTAGATCTTCTAATAAACAATTATTATCACTACTGTTACAGTCACTTCCATCATCATTATGTATAACACTTTCATATATCGAGATACCATCATTATATTTTGAGTCAATAATATCATAATGTTTAACATCCATGTCTAACAAACTTGATATTGACATGTATTCATCTCTTTCTATGTAATTCTTATCACTTATATGAAATGATACATTGTTTTCATAATGTGTAACATTATTTATATTCATATCTTTTAAATATAATATTTTTAAGTCACTATTAGAATCAGTGTTGGTTGATATACTTTCTAATTTTGATACGTTATTATTTTTTGTATTTTCCATTGTTTTTACTTTATTAAATGTTTTTATTTTACTTATTTTTCCATTATTTACACATGCACTTTTTTTATTTCGTTTATTTCTTGTCATTTTTATTATATCCCTTATACCCACGCGTATTTATATGTGTATGTTTTGTGCTGTTCTTAATTAAAATTGGTTGAAAATTTTTAAAAAGAAGAACAAATAAAAAAACAATGTACAATAAATAATTTACAAGAAATTATTAAAAAACAAAAAGAAATTTATATAATAATGATCAATTATATATTGTCTAGTCAAAAAATAGAGTAATACATTAAAATGCGGCTTATAAAAAAAAGAAAACTATATGAATTTAATAACAGTATCTGAATTAAAAGCGACATAAATTGTGGTCAAATAATAAATAATAGTATGCACACATAAGTCATAATATATATATACATGCATATGTATATTTATGTAGAATGCATTATATGTGATTACAACAACAAAATGTATACAAATACAAATGTTGTAAAACTGTTCAACATGTTCTATAATGTTTGTTTTTTGATATTTTAACAAGAGTTTTACTGAACATGCTTAAATTAAATATATACACAGCTAAAATAAAATAACGTTGTAATTTGGCACCAACAATAAAATATATTAATAAGGCCAACAGAACGTAATAATATGAATACATGTATATATATATATATATATATATTATAAATCTAATAAATATAGTTAATATATATCTTATTTTTGTAGATCCAAATGAAAATTGTTGTTAAGATCTGTAGACACATAAAATCTTATACAAAAAAAAAAAAAATTTTCAGCATTATCATAAAGAAATGTTTGTTCTATACTAGTATAAATATCTAATTTTTTTTTTTTTTTTATATATAGTATACATAAAAAGAGTAATAATTAAAAATAAAAAACATATTAAAGCGAACGTAGCAATAATAAATATAAAAGTTACCTCAAAAAAAAAAAAAAAAAAAAAAATGTTGTAGGAAGAATTTGATGTAAATATCTCGACATTTTAATTTAAATTATACAAACATGTGCATATATATATATATGTATATAAAAAACGTGTGTGATTAGACAGGACTGTATCTATTTAGGTATATTTATTTACGTATTAAAAAAACGTTGTGAATTGCAAGATTAGCACATGTTTCACTCTTGTTTAAATTATTCTAATAATGATTTATTAAAAGAAAAAATATTACGTAATTAAAAATTGTTATATTTAATATTAAAATGTATCACACAATTCCCTTTTTGTCTTTAGTGCATTACAATAAACTAAATATACTTTTTATAAATTTAAAAAAAAAAAAAAAAACATGTTTATTTATATTTTTTAAATTTCAGTTTTATTTTATTTTGTTTTATTTTTTTTTTTTTTTTTGTTAGTTGTCATCTTTAGGACAAACTTATAATTTACAGCATTTGAAACACTTTGTTTTTTATTTTTTTTTTTATCAAACCATGGCTTAAAATAGTACGCCATTTGTACATATATATATATATATATACACACTATATCTATTTTATACTACCAAATATCTAGCTTAGTTTTAAACAGAAGAAAAGAAAATTATCTAAATAAAACCAAAATGAATTCTAGTTCTTAAGATCTGCTTCTTTTTTTTTTTTTTTTATTTCCATATTTAAATGTTTATTTAAAAAAAACTAAACAAAACAAAACAAAATTCATTAATCATATACGTTTGTTACGCATTTGTTTAAAGAATTAAAAAATAAAAATGAACTATATAATTAAACAGAAAAATTTTAAAAAATATACATCATCTACTTTTTCATAAAGAAAAAAAAAAAAATATATATATATTACAGTATTATAGTACTTATAAGTAAAATTGGTATTTTACTATAATATATTTTATTTTATTAACAGTTTTTCAATTTCAAAAAAGTTATATGTATATATACTCACATGTGTACATGTAATTAAACATGCGTGCGTTGACATGTCTATAAATTAATATATATATATAAACTTCTTAGGAACAAATGTAATATACTTTTTAGATTTACAAAAAAAAAAAAAAAAAAAAAAAAAAAAAAAAAAAAAAAAAAAAAAACATAAAGACAACAGTCAATTTTTATACTTATTAAGAAGTCATGTTTGTTTATATACTTTTTTTTTTATTTTGAAAACGTGCAATTATATATATTTGTTAATATTCACCGAGATGTAGGGTATATTATTTTGTATTATATATATACTTGTACATATAAGTATGTAGGGATGTTGAGGACATTTTCTACTTACATTCGCTTTTATATATTGTTGTACCCCTATTTTTAAATAGAAATGAATTTTGCAGTAACCTGTTATTTTGTATATTTATTTGTAGCATGTTAACTCCAAAAAATAGCACAAATAAACTAGTTGAAAGATAAATGAGTAAATATGTGGGTAAATAAGTTAATATGTGCACAAATAAATAAAGTAAAAAAATATATATTTAATTAGTAAAAAAAAGAAAGGTCCATTTTATTTTGTATTATACCAATATATACAATAAATATATATACAATAAATATATATACAATAAATATATATACATATACATACATATACATACACATATATATATATATATATATACGTACGTACATACAAATGTAACGTAACATGTACAACATTTGATCATTATTCTTCTTCTCCCGTTCTAGGTTCCTCGGGTACAAGTTTTATAAGATCATCTATTCTTAAAATTGTAATAGTTGCTTCTGTTGCAAATCTGATTGATTTTATTTTACTAATCATTGCTTCTAGAACTCCATTTTTTAAATTGTTAGCTACATTTCCATTTACTAAGTCTAATCCATACCATTTATAGTCCTTAGGGTCTTCTGTATTCATAACTTGAGACTTTGTATGATATGCACGTAATTTACAAACTAAATCAATTGAATCATAAGATGCATTTAATGCTAAAATTTTTGGTATTATTAATAAAGATTCAGCAAATTCAGCAATAGCTAGCTGTTCTCTTGAACCTAATGTTTTTGCAAAGTCTTCAAGGTAAACAGACAATGCTACTTCTACACAACCACCTCCTACAACTACATAATTACTTTCCAAAGCTCTACTTACAGAACATAAAGCATCATGTATAGATCTTTGCATTTCATCTAATACAAATTCATTAGCACCTCTTAACAAAATAGTATTGGATTTTGATGTTTTACAACCTTTGAAAAACATTACATCCCAATCACCTACTCTTTCTTCATAAACTTCATCACAATGACCTAAACAGGATGATTCAAACTTTTCTGTTCCTTCAATTGATGATAATGTTAAACGTATTTGACCATTTGTTAGTTTAGCTATTCTTCTTAAGTCATCTTTATTTACTCTTCTTACAGCTATTGCTTTTGCTTCTACAAAATATTTCAAAGGCATATCATCTATACCTTGCGTTGTTAATATAACATTGGCTCCTGATTCTAAAATTTTATTTACTCTTTCTTTTGTTATATCTTTTTCTTTTTGCCTAAGTTTTTCTAATTCTGTTGGATCATTTATATTTACCTGAACACCTAAATGTAATCTATATTGTTTCAAAGGGAAATCTAAAAATGCTATCTTAGCATTTTTAATAACTGTTGGCATAGACTGTGATGCTCTACCATTCATAATTGCATATCCATCAATTAATTTTGAATCTAATGAACTTAAACCATGTATTTTTATTATATTAACAGAAGAAACAGGATACTTAGTTTTACCTGCCTCGTTAATAATTTTAATCGATTGTATAGCATTAGAAACCATTTTTGCAAAATATTCTGATTCATAACTAATAAATTTTGAAGATAATGTTGTTTTGGCTATATTTGTAATAACATCCTTTCCTAAGTTTGTTACTCTTTCACTTAATTTTTCTTTTATGTATTTTACCGATTCTTTCATAGCTAATTTATAACCACATATAACAGTAGTAGGATGAATATCCATCTTAATAAGTTCATTTCCTCTACGTAATAATTCAGAAGCCAATAAAACAACTGATGTTGTCCCATCTCCTACTTCTTGATCTTGTATTTCTGATAAATTTACTAAAATTTTAGCTGCTGGATGTTGAACTTCTAGTTGTTTTAAAATTGTAGCACCATCATTTGTAATTGTAACATCCCCAATGTTATCCACAAGCATTTTATCTAATCCTTGAGGTCCTAAACTTGACTTTAAAATGTTTGACAGCGCTTGAACGGCGGTAACTGAACAAAAGAAGGGGCATGTGTAAATAAAGAAATGAAGAATTATACATATACGTATATATGCAAAAGTGTACGAACATAAGCAGGTACGTATTTATGTACGGGCATATATGTACAATCACATATATACAATCACATATATACAATCACGTATGTACAATCACGTATGTACATCACATATGTACAATCATATATGTACATATAAATTACTAAAAATATATGTTTCCAGCTTTATTTTTTTTTCTTTTTTAATTTTTTTGCTTTCGTACCATTAGCCGTTCTTACATCCTGACCACTCTCCCTATTTCCGTATATACTCAAAGACATGTTGTGTGTTTTCTTAAGTTAAAAGTATATAAATATATATATATATATATATATATAATAATATATGTTTTTCTGGTTTCTCTATTAATGTATCAATATTTTTGTTAATTAAAATATTCAAAGTACCAATTCCTATCAAAAAATATGTTAAGATATATTATATAAATATGTTAATTTATTCTTAAAAAAAAAAAAATGTATACATTTATATTTTTTCTCTGTTCTTATGTTCCAAATTGTATACATGTAACTTTTATTTATTTTTAAATATACTCTTCAAATTTTGTAATAGTTATAATATGAGGCAGAGCTTAAATGAAATTATATAATTTTTTTTTTTTTTTTTTTTTTTTTTTTTTTTTTTTTTTTTTTTTTTTGTATACTTGTATAAAACTAAAAAATAAGTGGTACAGAGTACTATTACAATTAAAAGTACATGTATATGCTTATATACAAAAATTATTTATTTAAATATTTTTCTAAGCATCCATTTAATTCCTTATTTAAGCACTAATTAAATCGTTAATTTAAACATGTATTTATGTATGTATATGTAAATTATATATATACATTTACATTTATTTATATGCGTTTTTAAAAACTTCCATTCTATATCTTTAATTGTTAATACTTTACATTGCCATACAATTTTTTAATTTATTCCTCTCTATTCATTTTTTTATTTTATTTATACTTTTTATTTTATATATGAATATGTATATATATTCATATTGTACGTTTATATAATAATGAAAATATACAATTTAAAAAAGAGAAAAAGAGAAAAAAAAAAAAAAAATTGCTTTTCTCTTCCACTTTGACTTTTTTTTTTTTTTTGGAGTATACCAACATGTAATGTGATATAAAATCATATGTATGTATGTATACATGCATGTATAATATATATATGAGCTTATAATTTCCCTTTAAGCTATTTTTTTAAAATTAGAAACATCTAACCTTACATATGTAACGCTTTTTCTTTTCTTTTCTATTTTTTATGATTGAACAAAAATTTGTCACATGTACATGATTTAGGTGAAATCAATGACAAGGACTTTTAGAAAAGCTATGCGTTTTTTGATTTGTTTAATTTAGTAGGATAAAAATAAAGAAGCAATATGTTTATACTTGCGTTCTAACTACCTTAAAGTTTTATTTTTAATAGCAAAAAAAAAATAAAAAAAAAAGAGAATAACTTAAATGGAAAAACAATTTTCATTTTATTTTATTTGTTATTTTATATTTTTTAGAAAAATGGCAAATTAAACACACACATGTGGTTCAAATATTTTTTGATTTATTTGCTTATATACATTTATATTTTACTTATTTAGTTTGTTATGCATAAATATGCTTTTAATGTAAATACTAACACACGTGTGTTGAATGTATAGTAATATATGAGAATACAATAAATATACGCGTATCTACTAATGGTTTTATAAAAAATTTAAAAAGGAAAAAAAAAGAATTAATTCTATATATCTTTCTATATTTTTTATGTTCTTTGTTTTATATACACGTATATAAAAAGAATTAAAACAAAACAAAGCAATGTAATTTTATAGGTATCATAAAAAAAGCTTATACAACTATAACTTTTTAGAAATAATGCCTAAAAAAAGAGCATTTAACATTTTGTTTATATAATGTATATTTTTTTATTTGTTTAATTACAAAAGAAATAATAACCTTTTTTAATTTTATTTTGTTTACATTAAAAAAAAAAAACATATATATAAATTCTTTTAAAAAAATCAAATACGTTTTTATAACTTATACTATTACATTGTATTAATATGATTTTTACATTTTTGCAAGATGTATAAGGAAAAAGCAAAAAAATGGGTCAAAGTTTTAAATTAACTTTCTAACCTTATAATAAATAAGGAATGATGCATTTCACGATATGCATATACATATATACATATGCATCTATTTCTAACATATATAATTTTTATAAAAAGTTTGCATGTGTAAAATAATGTACATGCTTAGGAGAGAAAAAAAAAATAGCTAGCTTTAATGTCTTTTTTTTTTTTTTGTGTGGAGGAGTTAAATATTTATTTTACAGCAAAAAAATGTATAATTGTGTGTGCTGAAATTATATATTTAACAAAATATATCTTATTATGCTAAAACTAGTGATATATGTTTATCAGAACTAAAGCTTTTTTTTTTCTCAATGATATATACATTATTTACATGTTTTCTCTGATTTTTTCAACATATATATGCTTTACGTTTCAGTATATTATAGTAGTTAACAGTTTTTTTTTTTTTATAAATTACTCTTCGGGCGTTTTATGTTTAAAAAAATATATACATAAGTATTAATGAAAATATTACATATAAAAAGTGTTATGTGTGGAAGTGTTATGTATAGGGTATTATATACGAGCATGAATCACTAGAAATTAAAAACATTTGAGTCTTAAATAAGAAAAAAAAAATAAAAAAAATAAAAAAAATAAAAAAAATAAAAAAAATAAAAAAATGATTAAAATGAGATAATAAAAAAAAAAAAGTGAAAAAAAAAATAATAAAATAAAAATAATAAAATAAAAATAAATGAAGAGTAATACATTACATAATATATAAAATTTATTAAACAGCTATATAAATATTTTATTTATTTTCATACTTTTATATTTATCATATATATATGTATATATTTTGTTTTTTTACTCATTGTAAGTTCAGTAAGCGTTAAAAATTAAGCTCGACTGTCATTTATTTAAAAAAAATTGAATAATTGAAAAGGCTTTAAAACATTTTGTTAAATTTATTTATACGCGTATATATACATATATTTGACACTAAATGACTGCAGTAAAAATATTATATATATAACAGCTAGGTAAAAAGAAGAATGCGGATTATGAATAAAATTTTGGTAGGCTCATATTTTTTTTAAAAAATACTTAAACAAAATCAAGTATAAATTTATTTAAATAAACTAAGTGTATATACGTACATTTACATTAAAATCCTTAGTAATTAAAGTTTATAATATATATATATATATATATATATATATATAAGACATAAAAACTTAAAAATTAAAAACCACAAAAAATGGATCTAAATTTTGGATTCGGTGCTGATGCATTTTTTGAACAACCAACTAGGTCAACGGATAAGGAAAATTCATATGAAACAAAAAAAAGTGGACCTATAGCTGAAAGACAAACATTTGAAGGACAAAATGAAAAAGAAGTACCAAAGGATTTCTGTGTACCAGTTACTATTAAATTGTTATTAAATAAAATGCGTAATAGTGAAGAGCTTCGTATTCATGATTTTCAAATTAGTGGTATTATTGTATTTGGAAGAGTATGTAATATTAAAGTATTAGCTAGTGCTATAGTATTCGAAATATGTGATTATACAGGTAATATTGAAGCAAAATATAATAAAGATGCTAAAAATGAAAAAGTACAAAATCATATTGAAAATATAAAAGTTAATGATTATATTAAAATAGTCGGTGTTGTTTATTCACCAGAAAATAAATCTGAACAAATACAAATAAGTGTATCTTATATTAATAAAGTAGAAGATTGGGTTTCTTATTTCTCTTATTTTACTTGTGATATTATATATTGCAATTTAAAATTAGCAAAGTTAAAAAATGCACATGCTGCTACTAATGGAATTACAAATGAAAATAAACCATGGTCTCATATAGCATTACATCCCTATTATGACAGATTTGATGAAATAGAGATTGATATTTTCAAATATTTACACACAAAAGCTGATAAAGAATCAAATCAAGATACTGTTTTTGAAAACCTTACAAAATATCATTCAGAAATAAATATTCAAAAGGCATTAACTAAGCTAATTGAACAAGGCGAAATAGCTCAATGTGGTGAGATCATAGCTATACCATAAAAAAATAAAAAGTGTAAAAATAAAAATCCAAAGTAGCTACCAGGATCTAAATAAATAACTGCGAAGGGACAAAATGTAAAAGAATAGTTGCAATGATTTGAAATAACTACGATGGGCAAAAGTAAAAAAAAAAAAAAAAAAAAAAAAAAAAAAAAAAAAATATAATTTTTTTAAAATTATACATATCATAATACTTACATAAATGATATTGAAATTACGTATATTTTTGTGAAAACATAAAAATAATGAAAAAACAGAACTTTCTCTTTGAAACTAAACATTTGTAATTATCATTACATTATTATTATTATTATTATTTTTTTTTTTTTTTTTTCCTTTTTCATTTTTTTTTTTTTTGAAACATTCATTTGACTAAAAGGTTTTTTTTTATTCTTTTAAATTTGAGTGCTAATTTTAAATAACCTTATATAATCATATTTTTATTTACTTTTTTACTTTTTTTTTTTTTTTACTATTTTAAATTTTACTATTATTATTATTATTATACATATATAGCAAAAATTTTTAACGTAAAACTGTGCTATTAACACCAACTTATTTAACATAAGACCACTAGCACAGCAGCAAAGTAATGCGGATTGATTTTTTATTGAATGTTTTTATTTTGATCTTTTGTTTTTAAACATATAAAAAGGACCTTTTAAAATCTATGAATTCAAATGTTCATATATGTGTACATGTAAATTATTACAGTGTATATGCACATATGTACATTTCTATACATACACTTACGTATTTTTTACAAATAACAAGATAGTAAAAAATAACTAAGAAAACAAACTACTAATTTAAAAACGTTTATAAAAGGGATTTATGGTTAAAAATGTATAAGAAAAAAAAAATATTTGTTTAAAAAATGTATAAGAAAAAAAAAATATTTGTTTAAAAAATGTTTAAGAAAAAAAAAACATTTGTTTAAAAAATGTTTAAGAAAAAAAAAATATTTGCTTAAAAAATGTATAAGAAAAAAAAAAAAAAAATTTGTTTAAAATGTGTATGGTATATTAACCCATACTAAAAAGTAGAACAAATACTTTAACTGGTAATGAGCTGTCATTGAGCTCAGAAATTTGTTTCGTGCTCATATACTACAAGTACATGCACACAAATGTGTTTCTGCGGATATGTACGAAACATACACATCAACACTATGTACAGACACATATATATATATGTATATGTGTATGTATAATCTGAAACACATTATTTTTTAATTTTACAATTTAAGTAAAACTAACTCATGCTATTAAGAGTGTTGTACCTACTCTTAATAATTAAGTCATGCTTCATTCGTTTATCGATTCAGGAGCGTATGCGTTTGTCCAATCGTTCGTTCATTCGTTTGTTTGTTTGGTGAATTAAGTAGTGACCCATTTTGTTGTCCACTTTTTGATGAACATTTTTTGTTTCACCATGCATGTCCATACGTTTACTCTTACTATTCAATAGCACGTTTTGGTAAAAAAAATAACAAACGCCTGTAAAAACAATTATTATACTTATAATGAAATAAAAAGAAAAGTATTTATCACTATCCAGTATAAAAGGGAAACTGTAAAAATAAAGTACTACTAACGTAATGGGAGTTGATGATTTTAAAATAAGAAAGCATTCAGCTGATGAATAATTTTTAAAAAATGCTGAAACACTTAAATTAAATAATATATTAATAATTATATAAAGTAAGTAAACATTCAAAGAGTATTCACATTTATCATTATTTTCCATTACTTTCCCGGAAAAACACTGTAAACTATCATTAATGAACTTGGTATATGATATATTTTGATTATTATTAAAAAACATTTGAAAATATATAATTATTGGTAATAACAGTATTTGTATACTTGAAATATTAAACAATAATAATGTGACACTAATTTTATCTGATTCTTTGTTTTTACTTATTTCTCTTTTTTTTATTCTTTTTTTTAAATTTGCTTTTATAATTCTATTACTAACATTTCTTCTACCTGAATATGCATTATTTTGTAATTCTACATCTTTACTATTATTATTATTATTACTATTGCTATAATTGTCCTCATCACTCCTTTCATAATGAATATTATAATCATTTTTGTATTTAACAATTATGTATTCTTTACCCTTGTCGTAGTTAATGTTTTTTATATGTTCATCTTTTGTTGTTACTTTATCCCTACGCACATGATCACATACCTTTATATTATCCATTTGTTCATGTACTTTTTTTTTTTCTTTATTAAAATGCACTAGTTGTAAACATTTTAATTTTTCTAGTACATATGCATAATATCGTTTTTTTTTTATTGATGTTGCATGTGTATATAAGTACATATATTTTTCAACCTTTTTGTTATAATTTTCTTTATCAATTTTTTTAGCATCTTCTGTAGTATTTATTAGCAATGTTTCATCATCATTATTTGTTTTATTATTCATTTTTATTGAATACTCATCAAAGAATATTTCTCTTAATATTCCACTTAAAGCTGTTAAAAAAATAGAGAGTAAACAATAGACAACTATTAGTAGTAATATGTATATATTTTTCTACACCTTTATTTTTTTTTTCATTTTTTTGTACTTTATCTTTCTTTTGATATTTTTTATTGGTAACTTGTTGGCTTTGTTCCTCATCATTATGTGTATGACAAATTTTATCATTAAACCGTGTATTAGTTGCATGAAAACCAAAATCGTTTTTGTCGATAGTAATATCACTAGCATTGTTACTACTATTTACGCTTATAATAGTACTGTTATTATTACTAACTGTGTGGTATGTACTATTGCTATCAGTACAAACAGTTTCTTTTCTAACTAAACTAACCATATCAGTAATATGTTTATTCATTTTACAATTATTAAATACACTGTTGGCTTTAAAACTAGCATCACTTCCTTCCTCCAGCTTGTCCATAATATTATTTTTTTCATTTTTATACATACTGTTAATACCACCACTGATAATACCATTACATGTACCATTATTACTAATAACATTCTTGTTTTCATTTTTTTTGTACCTCAATATAAGGTGATTTGAGCCTGGTATGGTAACTTCCACAGATGTTCCCGTTATCCGCACGTTAACTATTATACTTGCAAAATTTTCCATATATTCATTATGACAGTGATAAGCAGTTATTGGAGGATGATGTACAACTTGTTCAGCTATAAAATTAAACTTTCTATGTGTTAACTCATATGTTTCACCTAATAAGGGGTTAAAAGCTTTGTATGTCCTTCCTATTACAGAAGCAAATGGAGAAATAGTAAAAACAGTAACAAACGCTAACCTACTTAAACTATTCATTTCATTAGATGCATATTTTAATAAATAAATATATTGGAAATCTTCAGATAATCTCTGTAAAAATGATGAGGGTTCATTTAAATAAATTGGCATAGTTATACGTGATAAATCTTTACCAATACAATCTTTTAATAATGACCACAAACTTATTTTTATTTCTGTTCTTGGACTCGGTAGTTTTTTTCTTCTTTTTATTTTGTCATCTTTATATATATCTATATTATGTAAAGGAATACATTTTATATTTTTTTTATTACATAAAGTAATAAGCATTTCATCTCCACTATAATTATTGCTATTATATGTATCGACAACATTAACATATGATTCGTCATTAGATACTTTGTTTTCCGTTATATCTTCTTCGTCCAACTCAATTGTGCCTATCGTCGATTTATTGTTCGTTTCTTTTTTTTGCAACTCACTTTTGTTTACTTTTTTATCAATTACGGCCGAAACATCTTTCTTTTGTTTGTCTTCTGTATCTTTATGTTTTTGCTTGTTCTTTTTTTTACAGTTTGATTTATTACTATGTTTTTCAATATGTTCAATAGTATGCTCACAAATACTGTTCCTTTTTGTAGTCTCCGTTTTATTTTCTACAACATAGTCACTATTCACATTATTTTTCTCCAATGTATCATCACAACCTGATTGAGCATGATTACTTTTTTCTTTTTTTTCTAATCGAAGATCAGGGTCAACAATATTTTTACATAATAATTCTTGTGGTCTATTTATTACCGAATCAGTTACTTTTTCTATATTTTTGTTCACGGTACGATGATTACTTTTATTTGTTATGTTTGTAGTTTTTATAGGAGTTTTGTTTTTGTTCAAAGTAAAATCATTAGATATGTAATTATCTTGATTGTTAAAAATATTGTTATTTATATTATTTTCAAATGGTACATTAATAAAATTATTTTTTTCTTTTTCATAAACAAAGTCACCATCGTCATCACAATCAAAAAATAAATCATCATCCGTATCACTTTCATGTAAATTTTTATACATATTAATTTTATCTAATTTATCTTTTTCTTCTTCATTTAAGTTTGTAATGTTACTTAAAGTGCTTATATGTTTTCGATTTTTTAATTCATTCAAATTTTCTATATTTACTATCTCTTTTATGTTAACTAAATTTTTTAAACTGTCTTTATCTTTTGATTTTTCAAGAAAATAATTTTGTTTTGCTAGAAGTTTTAATGATTTGTTTTTATATTTAGATTGTATTTTTTCTTCGTTTAATAACACTTCTGTACTATTTATGTATTTATCTATAACTAAGTTTATATACTCAATCGAATCACATAAATTATTTAATAACAAACTTATTTTATTAGAATCATTAATAGAGCTAGAATTTTTTCTTATTTTTTCTAAAACCGATTTACTTTCACTATATTCTGAACATTTAATAATATCTTGAATTGCTCCTTTTAAAAACATCAGATTCTCTGTTAAACATAACGTAGGATTCTTATCTTCATAATCTGTTGAACTAATAAATAATTCTTCTAAATTTATTTTTTTAAAATAATTATATATTGTGTCATTTTTTATGAAATATGAATCGTATACTTCTTCATCCTGCTGTTTTATAATATTATCCGTTTCTTCACATACGCTATTACTCTTATTGCAACCGTCATTAATAACATTTTTTTTATTACATGTGCTTGTACTCCTATTACCACTGAAATTATTATTGTTTTTGTTAGTATTAATATTATTGATTATACTAAAACTATTAGTAGCGAAATTTTTATTGTTAGGGCTACTATTACTACAGTTGTAACTAACAACGTTTTTATTCTCACTAGTACTATTTTTGCGATTCGTATTTTGCTTTATATGTTTACTACTACAACTAGTTTTATTACTAGTAATAGTATTTTTCTTTTTGTTTATGCCCTTATTTTTATTATTACTAATATTTTGAATATTGTCAATGTTGGATTTATTTTCATTATTGGTTTTGTTTCCTTTACTATCATTATCGAATTTATCATTATCGAATTTATCATTATCACATTTATCATTATCACATTTATCATTATCACATTTATCATTATCACATTTATCATTATCACATTTGTCATTATCACATTTGTCATTATCACATTTGTCATTATCACATTTATCATTATCACATTTATCATTATCACATTTATCATTATCACATTTGTCATTATCACATTTGTCATTATCAATCTTGTCATTATCAATCTTGTCATTATCAATCTTGTCATTATCAATCTTGTCATTATCAATCTTGTCATTATTAATCTTGTCATTATCAATCTTTTCATTATCAATCTTGTCATTATCAATCTTGTCATTATCAATCTTGTC
>CABPSV020000290.1:0-19943 GCA_902459845.2 Hepatocystis sp. ex Piliocolobus tephrosceles
ATGAAGGAGAAAATAAAACTAGCTTTTTAGAAAATGATGATATAGAATATTCGGATGAATTTGAAGAGGAGGATGATGATAATAATAATTATGAGAATTATGATGGAGTTAGCTTTTTAGAACAAAATGATTCAGAATATTTGGATGAATCAGAAGATGAAGAAGATGATGAAGATGATGATAATATATCTAGCTTTTTAGAAAATCATGATATGGAAAATTGGAATGAATTCGAATCAGAGGAACAAGATGAAGCTAAAGAATATGCAGCTAGCTTTTTAGAATTGGACAAGACATATGATTCTGACGATATGGATGACTCGGATGATTTTGAAGACGAAAATGATGAACATAATAATAACAATCAATATAGTATGTTAGAAGAGAATTTTTTTATGAATAATGATAACGATGATATTGGTGACAGTATGTTTAACAATACTGATAATTTTATTACTGGTGATGAATCATTAGCCGATGACAAATTAACCACTAATGAAGAATCAACAACTAATGAAAAATCAATAGTTGATGATAACTCTAATGGTAATATAAATAATACTACTGATATTGATGGAAATAATGATAATAATAGCTTTTTAGAAACATATAATGATGACTATATTAATTATAATTTAAATGATTCATCTGTATATAATTTTGATGATGAAGACATGTATGATCAAGAAATCTTTTTAGAACAAAATTCTTATATGAACATGTATGATGAAGAGAATGAAAAAGACAATGACTATGATGATGACGACAGTGATGATAATATAAATGAATATAGCTTTTTAGAAGATTCTTCTGATGCATACTTAAGTAAACAAAATAGACAAAATAAACAAAATATACAAAAAAAACGAGAAATTTTATTTGATAATTATCATATGGACCAGTTAAGCCAAACTGATGATTTATATTCGTTTATACAAAATGACATGCAATCCATTGATAATTTAATGGAAGAAGACAATAATGAAAATATAGATACGTTAAAAACACAAAAAAATAATAAATCAGAAAAAAATAAAATGTTAACGACCGATTTAACTGAATTTGATGATACCAATTTCGGTAATGAAAATTTAAATATATTAAATAATAATTTGGAAAATAAGAAAACATCATTTAGATCAACTAAGAAAACAAAAATTGCAAACAAAAACAACAAAAACAACAAAAACAACAAAAACAACACAAACAACAACAGCAACAACAAAGCTGATGATGATATTTTAATGGAAGACGAAGAAAAAGAAGAAGAAGAAGAAGAAGAAGCAGCAGCAGCAGAAGCAGAAGAAGCAGAAAATGAAGGATTTAACGAAAATGAAAAAGAAAAACTTACCGAAAACGAACAGAAATTATTAAAAATTATGAAAGCAGATTATGATAAAAAAAAAAGAGCTAATAATGAATTAACAGCAAAAGAAAATGGAAATTTATTAGAAAAAATAAATATAAATAATAATGAGAGAAATCATAATCTAACAGAAAATAATCTAACGGAAAATAATCTAACGGAAAATAAAGAAGAAACGATAGAACAGTTAATAAATGACAATTCAACTGAAGAACCAGAAATTAATGATAATATTTTGATGAATACAGACAATACTATTTATAATGCCACATTCGTTCCACAACATAAAAAAGAGCGTAGTGTAGCACCACATGATCACTATAATACTACAAATAACAGAAATGAAAATGACATACAAGACACAGAAACAAATGGTAATAAAAAAAATAAATAAAAAGGGTGTACAAACTAAGTGAACATAACACAAATATATATAGCTATATTAATCTTTTTTTTTTTATGCACCTATTTGAATATAATTAGAAATGGAAAAATAAATTATATATGTATGTACATATTTTTTTTTTTTTTTTTTTTTTTTATAGAGCAAACTGTAACAGCTGAAGAATTAATCAAATTAAAAGGAAATGAATGTAATTTGCATAAACCAAAAGAATATTAAGCACATTAAATAAATAGAAAAAAAGAAAATTATCTTATATATGAATGTTCCGTTTTATTATGTATAAGTGTTGTATATGTCTTCACTATATGTACTACATATATATATATATATATATATATATATGCAAAAAAAAATTAATGGGGAGAAAAGCAAAACTCTATACCGTTACTACCTTTATATCGATTTTACAACTTTTTTTCACTTCTTTACCCAATGTTATACTTTTATTTTTTTATTTCTTTATTTTAAATTATATTTGTCGCACTTTTTTTTATAATTTTCTTGTACTAATTTAATTGCTTATATTTTTTTTTTTTTTTTTTTTTTTTTAACGCAGCACATCCTGTTATTCTTCAAATGGAAGAAGATGATTCTGGTAAGAATATATTTTTTACAGTCTTATAGTTCCATCTTCTAATTAAATTTACTTAATTTATAATGTATTTTTTTTTTTTTTTTCTTTTTTAAACTTTCAGATAAAGACGGAAACAAATCAAGCGGGTTCACAACATTTTTAAATTCGTTATCAATTATCCTTATTACGTTCGTGTTATTATTAATTTAAGAAATAAAATATTTAATATTTAAGTAGGAAGAAAAAAAGAAAATTAAGGATTATACACTTAACTCATTTGTTAATACCTATAATAAATACGTTATAGCTATTTGTATATATATATATATATATATATACCTTAACAATTTAATACATTTTTAGTTTTTTTTTTTTAATTTTTTTATTCGGATATTACATTTTAGAATATTAAAAGTTTCCGATTTTTTGTTCCATTTGTTTGCTCCGTTTATTTATTCCGTTTATTTATTCCGTTTATTTGCTCTGCTTATTTGCTCCGCTTATTTGCTCTGCTTATTTGTTACCGTTTTTTAGTTCCAATTGTAGCTATTTTTTTATTTTTTATATTTTATTTTATTTTTTTTTTTTTTGTCACCCATTTTAACCATTTATATTTTGGTTTTTTTCATTTATTGTCTGTTTTTTTCGATTTGTACTTTACCTATATAACACTAATTATATTTTTACTTATTTTTCATTTCTCATTGTACATTGATATTTTTCAAAAAAAACAACGCAATTACTTATACCACATTAGCGTTTAAGTAATAAATTTTAAATGAATATTCTAATTCCGAGTCCTAATATATACATATATATATTTTACCTGCATAACAATGATATGACAATCGTTTATAATTTTTTTAAACACAAACATGTCTTTTAGCAGATATTAAATTATTACAAATTAAAAAATAAAAAAAAAAAAAAAAAAAAAAAAAAAAAAAGAAAAAAAATTAAAAAAAAAAATTTAAAAAATTAAAATTAAAAAAAAAAAAAAAAAAAAAAAAAAAAAAAAAAAAAAAAAAGTACTAGCATTTATTTGCTCACCATAATACGTTACCAAAGGATAGCTAAAATGAAACAACATAAATTACAATAAAACAAAATTTATAGTTTCTATAAAAATGTTGTTATATATATGTATATATATATACATACATACATACATACATACATACATATATGTTTTTTTTTTTTTTTTTTTTTTTTATGTTTTCATAACTTTTTAAAAAAAACAGTGGTAATAATGTACTAGACCAGTTGGTAACGCATTTACATACCAAGCCATGAGAACTGCAGAACTACTGTTACATGTAACATTTGAATACATTTCTAATAACAGGGATATATTTAAAAAAAAAAAAAAAAAAAAAAAAAAAAAAAAAAAAAAAAACTCTTAGTTATTTTATTTTTACAATTTTTTAATTTAAAAATAATTATTTAATTTGTTTTAATTTTTTAGTTTGCTTCAAGTTTTAATTTGCTTTAAGTTTTAATTTTTAATTTTTAATTTTTTTTTATTGCTCAGTCATCCTATTTTAAAAAAAAAGGATAAAATAAATAAAAAATTTGAAGCTCGTGTTTAGCAGTATTAATAGGGATAATAAAACACAAATAATATATAAACTTGTAAACCATAGCTACAAATTCGTATATATACATATATATAAAGTAGATACATAAATATATATATATATATATAAGCATATACGTACATTCTCAAATTTGTTAGAAAATCACGCTTTTTTATCAAATCATGTATGACCAATAAAAGTAAAAAAAAAAAGTTAAATAACATTCGTGATTTAATTACATTTTGAAGCTTTTAAATTTTATTTTTATCACATTTTTATCATATTTTTACCACATTTTTATCATATTTTTACCACATTCTTTTATCTTATTTTTATCATATTTTTAACAAGAAAAAAAAAAAAAAAAAAAAAAAAGTACCTTCTTTGACAAAAATGTATGTATACATTTTGTATTAGTTACCTCATACAAGTTATGTGCTAGTTGTGTAGGTACGCTTTTTTGTATATGTATAGAAAATCCATTTACCATTATAAAACAATTTCTTTTTTTTTTTTTGTTTCCCATTCATTTATTTATTGCATAAAGCGATAAACTGTTTACTTTATATGTTATTATTTAAATTTATAAGTTAACATTTTCAAAAGTGGACAAAAAAAAAAAAAAAATATGTTTTTTATTAATAAACTGAATCTGTATTACGTCAAAACGATTAACATAATTCATAAACTGCTGCAAGAAGATTATATAAACATGTTATATAAAAATTATTAATATACATATATAAATATACATATATAAATATACATATATAAATATACATATATAAATATACATATATAAATATACATATATAAATATATATATATATATATATGTACAGTACTACAGTGCTTGGTTCGTTTTGGATTATATTGCACATATAAGACGCAATCAATATACCCAAAAAAAGAAAAAAAGTTTAACAACGTAGAAGTAAGAACAAAAAAAAAAAAAAAAAAAAAAAAAAAAAAAAAAAAAAAAAAAAAAAAGAATAAAATTTAATGAGGAATATAACAAAATGAATTTTCCTAATTTTTCAAAAAAAATGGGTGTTATGCCACCTACGAGTAATGTTAGCCCTTCTGTAGTTGATGATAAAGGAAGTGGGCAAATCACAGGCAATTTTGATCCTACCGCTTTAGAAAGAGGTGCCAAAGCTTTAAAAGAATTAGATCAATCTTCTAATTCAAAAAAAGCATTCGAATTAATAAAACTACAAGAGTTAACGAAACAGAAAGAGTATGAAAAACAAATGGAAGAATTGGCATTACAAAAAGCTCACTATCTTAGTCAAAGAACCAGGATAGATAATGAAGAAAGAAGAAAAACTATTAACTACCAACAAGAGCAAGAAAGATTAACAGCAGAATATAAAACAAAATTAGAAGCAGAAGCATATCAAAAAAAATTGCTTGATCAACAAAGACAAAACGAAGAATGGTTACGAAATCAACATGAACAATATCTGAGACAGGAGAATATTCGTAAACGAAATGAATTAGAACTTATGAATATAAAATTAAAACAAGTAAGAGAAGAAAAAGCTTTAGAAAGAGAGAATATGAAAGCTAAGATCCATGAAGAAAATAAAGGTTTAATAGAAAGAGAAAGAAAAAATTTAGACATACATATAAAAACATTAAAAACAAGAGCAGATGAAGAAAGAAAAACAAAATTAGAGAGTATAAATAAATATTTTGAACAATTTAATAATTCATTATTCTTATTTTTAAATGATAAAGAAAAATTGTATAGATTTTCATTAGTAGTTACATTAACAGCTGTTGGTATATATACAACAAAACATAGTACTAGATTAATTCGATCTTATATTGAAACAAAAATAGGTAAACCAAAATTAATTAGAGAAACGTCTTTATGGCATATAAACAAATTTTTTGATTTTTTTAATATAAAAAAAAATTATACTATTTTAAAACAAATTGCAACAGGTACATATAAAACTAATAAAAATAAAAACATATTTGATGAAATAGTTTTGTCAGAAGATTTAAAAGAAAAACTAACATGGTCTATTAATAGTTTAAAAAATGCAAAGCAATATAATTTATATTTAAAAAATATTTTATTACATGGTCCACCAGGAACAGGAAAAACATTATTTGCTAAAACTTTATCTTATTTTAGTAACATAGATTATATTATAATAAATGGAGGTGATGTTAGTGCTTTGGGTATTTATGCACCTATCGAATTAAATAAAATATTCGAATTTTTAAAAAAAAGAAAAAAAAAAAAATGTATAATTTTTATTGATGAAGCAGAAGCATTTTTAAGAAAAGGAAGAAATGAATCTTCTAATCATTTTTCTGAAAATTTAAGAAATGCATTAGCTACTTTCTTATATCATACTGGAACAGAATCAAAAAATTTCTCAATTATATTAGCAACTAATTGTAAAAATATTTTAGATACAGCTGTTTTGGATAGAGTAGATGAACAATATAATTTTGATTTACCTCAAGTAAATGAAATCAAAAAAATTCTTACTATCTATTTTAATAAATATGTTTATCCCTTAAAAAAATATAATATTAATATACAATCATGTATTGATAATATGTATTTAGAAGAATTAGCTGAAAAACTACATGGATTATCAGGTAGACAAATATCTAAGCTTTGTTTAAATATTCAAAACTGTGTTTTTGGTAGTAATTCAAAAGTTATTTCAAAAGAATTTATTGATTTGATAGTTACTTGGCATTTGAGCAATTCAATGGAATTTAAAAAAAATGAAAATGATTCGAAACAAAGTCTTACTACAACATATAAAGACAAACAAAAAACACCAAAATTAACAAATACTTTTACGTCTTCCGATACTACATCAATTAATAAACCCAATATAAAGATAGACACAACTGTAAATGTTGATAAACAAAGTAATCATTTGAATTACTCCAACAGTGGTCACGCTTATGTAAAGGCATAAAAAAAAAAAAAATAAAATAAAATAAATAAATAAATAAATAAATAAATAAATAAAAACAAATAAATAAATAAAAACAGATAAAAACAAATAAACAAATAAACAAATAAACAAATAAACAAATAAACAAATAAATAAGTTTCAGTTAGTACAACTTTCACATCTTTGGTATATTTGCTATCACACCATTTTGCTAAGTGTTCAAATCAGTTAGCAATTTATATCATTTTTTTGTTTAATCTATTTTTGTCAGATAATGTTTAACTTTGTTTTTTTATTTTTTTTATTTTTATTTTTTTTATTTTTTTTTATCTTTATTATTTTTTTTTACCTTTGTTATTTTTTTTTACCTTTTCATGCAAGAATAAATAATAATATTAAAAATAAAACTTCGTTTGTTTATTAAATTAAAAACGCATAGTGTGGCTGTGTATGTATATTGTACACATGTCGACTATTTATTCGTCAACATTATAAAAATACTATACGTGTAAATACTAATATCATAGAAAGAATAAACCTAAGTGAATTTGACTATATTCGTTTTTGTAACTGGATAAATTATATACTTATTTGGTTAATTTTTTTTTTTTTTTTTTTTTTATAAAAAACTGACTGTAAATTTTTTAATTTTTAATTTTAATTTTTAATTTTAATTTTTAATTTTAATTTTTAATTTTAATTTTTAATTTTAATTTTTAATTTTAATTAATTAAAACAATAATATTTTCAAAATGGTTATTGTAAAAATATATACACATGTACATTAGCCTTTATATAACTAAGAAGCCATACAGTTAGAAAAAAAATATGTAAGTGTAAATGTAAGTGTAAATGTAAGTCTAAATGTAAGTGTAAATGTAAGTGTAAATGTAAGTGTAAATGTAAGTGTAAATGTAAGTGTAAATGTAACTGTAAACGTAAGTGTAAATGTAACTGTAAACGTAAGTGTAAATGTAAGTGTAAATGTAAGTGTAAATGTATATATATTTACATATTTTTTTTTAAAAAAAAAAAAAAAGAAAAAATAGCATAATGTACATTTAATACCCATTTTATACTGACGTTTCAAAGAATTACATTTTACATGGTACTTTGTTAATACAGTAATTTTTTTTTTTTTTTCTTTTTCTTTAATGTTAATAAGTATTAAAAAAAAAAACTGCTGGATTTGTTTTAAATTTTTGTAGCCTAGTAAAAAATATACGTATGTATATACATACGTATAAACACATATGGTAAATTTAAGAATATAACTAAAGGTATAAATAAACATACGTATATACACGCACGCATACAAATACATACGTATGTATGTACATATCTATTAACGTGTATGTAAAAAAAAAAAAAAGCGTTGTAAAACGTTGTGCTTAAGTTAAATTTTTTCCAAGTAAAAATATTTTTTAATCTATTTTTTTTTTTTTTTTTTTTTCAAAATATTATTCATAGTTTCGGTATATATATATATATATATATATATATATATATATATATATATGTACATTTATTGCTTATACTCTTCACGCAAAATGTTGCCTGAGCTTTTTAATCAAAAATACAAAACATTTACTATAGTAAACTTCGTACTATTTTATACTATATATAGTGTGCTAAAAATTAACAAAAATAAATTAATAAAGTATTTTTTTTTTTTTTTTTTTTAACGTTATTAATTCTTTGTTGTTTCTCTCATTGGACTCATTCAGTCATATACTACTCTTTTAGTTCGTTCGTTAGCTAGTTCGTTAATTAGTTTCTTATTTTGTCATTTTGTCATTTTTCCATTTTGTTATTTTGCCATTTCGTTATTTTACCATTTCGTTATTTTATCATTTTGTTATTTTACCATTTCGTTATTTTACCATTTCGTTATTTTACCATTTTGTTATTTTATCATTTTGTTATTTTACCATTTCGTTATTTTACCATTTCGTTATTTTACCATTTTGTTATTTTATCATTTTGTTATTCTACCATTTTGTTATTTTACCATTTTGTTATTTTACCATTTTGTTATTTTACCATTTCGTTATTTTGTTTTGTTTGTATTGTAACGCAAAACATAACTTTTTTAAATAATCAAAAACTTGCTTTAAATTTATAATATTAGTGTTATAATTTTATATATACATTTTTTTTTAAATATACAAAAACTTGCTTTAAATTTATATTTTTAATGCTATACTTTTATCTATATCTTTTTTTTTTTTTTTTTTTTTTTTTTTTTTTTTTTTTTTGAATAAGCAAAATTCTTAAATCTATGTTACTAGTGCTATATTTTTATTTATACATTTTATATTTTTTATATTTTTTTTATGTTTCTAATTTTGACCTTTTATACGTACAGTTTTTATCAGATTTGCTTATCTATTTATTGATTTATTTATTGATTTATTTATTGATTTATTTATTGATTTAATTATTGATTTATTTATTGATTTATTTATTTATTGATTTATTTATTTATTTAATTTTTTTTTTTTTTTTTTTTTAGTTCGTCGCTTTGTTCATCATATTTTTATAACATTTGTTACTATTTTTTACCATTTCAAATTTCACCTATTTTTAAATATGAACATAAAGCCAAATATAATTGGCAGACCATACCAAACTAATAAGCAACAAAAAAATAAAAAAAAAAGAAATAAAAAAGCAGAAGTAAAATATAAAAAAGAAAAAAGTTTTTTATCTACATATATGATATGTAACTGCATGGGTATGTTATATTTACAAAAATAATAAAAAAAAAAAAATGAATGAATGAAAAAATGAATGAATGAAAAAATGAATGAAAAATAGAATGAAAAATAGAATGAAAAAAACAATATTCAATATGTTGCATATAACAAAAACACGTTCATTTTTGCATTTTTTTTTTTTGTTTTTTGCCTATTTTTGTTTTTCTATAAAAACACATTTACTAATATATATATATTTTTTTTTTCTAAATAATGCCGCTCTTAACATTAAGTAAAAAAATGATATAAAAAATGGCTTATTCATAAAAAAAATTAGGCTACATACATAAATACATACATTAATACATACATAAATACGTATATAAGTACATATATAAATACATACATAAAATACATACATATTTACGTGTATGTTTATATGTTGTAATAAAAGTACAAAGTTGCAAATACTATCACATTCCCCTTTTTTTTTTTTTTTTTTTTTTTTACGATAAAATTATAAATTTTCAAAAGTTTAGCAATATGAAGTGTGATTTCGAAATATTAGGAGAAGGTAATAAAATGCTGGTAATAAAAATTAAAGAGGAAACAGAAAATAGGACAATCAAAAACAACAACTATACTATTACTGATCATATAAATAACGACTATAACAACAAAAACCATACCACTAAAAATGATAAAAATAACTCACATATTGTACTACATGAATCAATTGGTGCTATTAATTATAAAACTCCTTTAATAGATAATATTTTTTTATATAGAGACATATTCAAACATGTTAATTTTTTTAGTTCAATTTTTGTACAAAATACTGTAATAAAAATTTCGAAGGAAAAAAAAAACATAAATAATAACTACAGTGATAGTGGTAGTGGTAATGGTAATGGTAATGGTAGTGACAATAGCCATAATGGCCAAAATTATAACAACCAAAAATATAACAACCAAAAATATAATAGCCAAAGCTATAATAGCCAACGCTATAATAACAATATGGATATTTTTTTACAACATCAGTGGATTAGAAAACTGAAATATGGTAATATGAACATATTTGACAAGAATTTTATTGCTACTAATAACTTAGTAGTATTAAATTTTCACGTTATTAATTTAATACAAGAAATATGTAGTATTTCCGTTTTTACTTTACCACATAAACAAAAACTTGTTTACGATGCTATAGCTAATTTTATCAAGCATGTATCCGAATTAATAATTAGAATATATAATAAAACACATAGTAAAACTATAGTTATATATCAATACGTATATAATACTTTACTTTTATATACACCAAAAGATATACAAAATAAATTATATGATGTAAAAAAGGATTTATGTATATCTATAGATGAAATGAAAAGAAATATAACAACACATTTTAATCAATTGAATAATAATAAAAATTTTAAATATATTAAATCTTTTTTTTTAAAAAAAAAAACAAAACAAAACAAAAAAAAAAATAGAAATAAATATATATTTAACGAATTGTATGACTCTCATGATTTTTTTTATCTTAATAAAAATATACAAGAACAAAAAAAAAAAAAAAAAAAAAACGAAATAAAAAGAATTGATTATATTGAAGAAAATTTATTTCGTGTACCAACATATTTATTAGAATATCAGTTACCAAAAAGAGATACTTTTAATAACAATGTGGACAGTAGTGATAAGAATAAAACTAACATAGTAAGTATTTGTGCTAATAGTAATTACAAAAATGATATTAAGAGTAACAAAAATAAAAACCCTAGCTTTAATTATATTAGTGTCGAAATAAAACTAAAAAGTGGTATGATTGATTATGAAAATATGATTGATAAATATAGTGTACAAGAAGTAATAAAATTTAATAAAAGAAAAAGAAAAGAATTAACTTTATACATTCCTCATATTTTTTATAATCTTTTTTTTTGGGATATATTTATAAATTTAAATTATATATTTTTATCCAATAGTAATAATATTAACATATATATAAATAACAAGAATCATACAAATACTTTTTTTTATTCTTTCTTTTTTTTTAATAAATTTTTTTTTTATAATCCTTTTTTACTTTCGATTTGTAAAAATAATAATTTAAAAAAACATTTCAACAATTTAAAAGAAATTAAAAAAAAAAATGAAACAATAGATGGTTTAAATGATACATTATGCACTTCGTCTGTTCGTAGTGTAAAACGTAGTATTGATAAAAGTAATAGGACAAATATGGGTACTGTCGCGCGTCGATACGGTAATAGCAACAGTGATAGTAATGGCAACAATTATAGTAGTAGAAACAGTGATAATAGTGAAAACAGTTATAGTAGTGGCAGTAGTGAAGGTAGTGACCCCCCAGCAAGTACAACGAGTTATCATTATAATTACGACTACATCCACAACTGTATAAAACATAACTTGTTACTTTTTAAATGTCTTTTCTTAAAAAAACTACAAACGAATATATCAAGAAACAGTTCGAAAAGTCATAGTATTATAAAATATTTACACAAAACAGAAAACACTGATTTTTTTAAATACAGCAATTATGCTAATATAAATTTTTATATATATCTTACTTTTTTTTATTTACCTTATATAGATATAGTACTTGATACAGAATATAAATTTAATGATATATTATACTTATTAAAAAAAAAAGATTATAAAAATGTAAATAATATATTAGAACGTACTTATAATGAATATAAAAAAAAAGCGTATTCTAATTTATTAAATTGTGTTAATAATATTTTTAATTTGTGTGAAGAAAGATTATATTTTTTATTAAGTTTTTATTTTAATGAAAAAAAAAATGTTAAATATAAGACGAGCAACAAAAAATACGACTGGTTTTATTCACCATTAGCACGTGATAAAACAGAAAAAAATTGTGATAAGAAGAATAAGACAAAAGATAAATATATTCCTGACAATATTTATCCGTTTTTTTCACAAATAAATATATGGGACAAAATAAAACAAACATGTAATTTTAATTTAAATAAAAAAGATAACATTAAATTGATTAAGAAACATGTAGTAAAATTAAAAAAATATAGTTGTACTCAATTTTATAACATTATTTATAAACATTTATTTTCAAAACTCATAGTTAATTATTTTGCAAAAGTGGGAAATACTACATGGAATACTTTACTTTTTTTTGAACCATCCAACTGGGAATTATTAAAAATAAAACTAAGGAATAGAGTAAAAAATAATATGTACAAGTTTATTAATTATTATACTTATATGATGTATAAAACACAAAACAAAATATTACATATATATGACAACACAATAAAAACAAATTATTATTTTAATTTATTTATAACAAATAATATACACCTAACTGTAGAGTCATACTTTAAGCTACTACAATATTATACAAAAATATTATATAAACAAATAAAAACATGGTATATAAAAAAAAAATATAATGAAAAAATAAATAAAAATATTATTACATGGTATAATATAATATATTTACACTATTTAAAAAATAAAGATTATATTTTTTCATACAAACGTTGTAAACAGCAATACAATATACTGTGTAAAAAACTTAAACAGTTTTTTCAATACAAACAATATTATTACTATTACTACTGTGGCTATAATAGTACCTACGCTTGTAATTGTCCTTACGATTTGAATCAACTAAACAAAATTAACTGCACAAGTACGAATGAAGATATAACTATAAAAGAATTAATAAAAAACGAATTGTTTTATAACAAAAATAAATCATTGCCGATGGAGATTTGCAAATATAACAATTACAATAATAAAAATTTGATATTTTTACTAACTAGTATTATACAAAAAGAAAAGAACCTTTTTTACAAGTTACTGTTTTTCCAATGTTTTAGTTCAGGACAAATTCAATTAGTATATTGTATTATGAATCTTATAAATGTCTTTAAAAAAATGCTTTTTTTAAAAAAAAAAAAAAATAAATATAAAAGTGAAGAAATAAACAATTGTTTTTCAAATTTTAAATATTATAAAGATAGCTTAGATGATATTTTTTTTCTAAATTCTGATTGTTATATAAACAAAAATAAACATTTAAAAAATTTTATTGATACTAAAAAAGTTAAACGTATAGTGAAACACATTTTTGGAAATAAAAAATTAAAAAATATAGCTAAACAAAAAAAAAAAAAAAAAATCAAATACAATGCTTTTATTTATATTAAAAATATGCATTTTCTATTAGGTAATGAACTAATAATTGATGCAATGAATATTCTTCATAAGTTAACAAAAAATCCTTATCATGTAGCTTATATAAAACGTAATTTGAAAAAAAACACTAGAAAGTTTTATTTTACACTATATAAAACTAGTGATAGTTTTAAACAAAAATACGCAACAGCAGATGGAGTAAAAAACAATAGTGCAACAGCTGACCCTTCCAAAAAAAGTATACTCATTCATAAACCAAATGTTAAACGAAATCATAAAAAACAAAAAGTACGAAATCACATATTGAGTAATAAAAATTTAATAAGTACGGAACATTTCCATTACTTGACAAATGCAGTTCTTACAAACCGCATTAGCATAAAGCAACAAATTCTAAAAACAAATACTAATCTATATAAAAAAGCTTTAATCATTTATAAAGCCATGATATTTTTTGTTTGTAGATATTTAATAAGTAAAACATTTTGTGACAACAGTACAATTTTTAATATTTTTTCATGGAAGGATAACACATATCACAATCTCCAAATTAACAATTTGTTAAAAAAAAATAGATTTAAATTTTTGACAATAAACAAAGATAAAGTATCGAAAACAGAACAAATATTAAACGAAGAAAAAATGATTGCCTTAAAATCAAATACAATAAAAATACCCACACAAATAAGTACAAACAAACATATCAATACGGAGGATTTACACAACGATGATATAATCTTATACTCAAAAAAAAGCAACAAAAAATATATACCAAAAAATAAATTATTAACTTATACATATCCTTTTTATAAACTTAATTTAAACAAAAAAAAAATAAAATGTTTAAAAATAAGTCATAATGAATTTAAAAACTTAATGATACAAAACTATATACCTGAAAAAAACACAAAACTATTTTATCGTATAAGCTTAATAGACCTATCTATAAAGTCGTTTAATAAAATAGACTTTTGGAAAGAACAAATGCGGAATATTATACACGTTTACCGAGATTGTTGTGTGAGTTATATTTGAATTTGTACTATATTTATATTTACATTTATATTTATTTTTGTGTTTTTTTGTGTTTTTTTTTTTTTTTTTTTTTTTTTTTTTTTTTTTTTTTTTTTTTTTTTTTTTTTTTTTTTTTTTTTTTTTTTTTTTTTTTTTTTTTTTTTTTTTTTTTTTTTTTTCCATTTTTTTGTTTTTACCAAATTTTGCCTGATTATTCATAAGTTTTAAAAATTAATTTTTTTTTTTTTTGTTTTTACTAACTTTCATTACCTTTATCATCTCACTTCACTTGTATTTGCTTGTGTTTGATCCGTTTTCATTATATGATTACATCATATCTTTATATAATTTATTTACATTATATTTTTACATTATATTTTACCTGATATTTTTAATTTATAAAGAAGTCTTTATTTATTTATTTAATTTACTTATTTACTTATTTACTTATTCATTTACTTATTTATTTATTTATTTATTTTTTTTTTTTTTTTTTTCTTAAATTCTCCTCGAATACCTTTTTCATAAATTATTTTAACTTAAGAGAAAAAAAAAAGTATATTTTCAATATAAAACACATTCATTTTAGTATTTAAATATATGCTATAAACATAAGGCATACTCGTAAAGAACGCCAATTTTTGCCTAATAGTTTTTTTTTTTTTTTTTTCTTCTTTTCAAATTAACATTCCCTTCTTTTTACATATATAAAAAAAATTTATAAAGTTTTTAAACACCCCATATGCTTATTTTGTTATTTTATTTTTTTAGCAGTGTTGAGTAACTTTTTTTTAGAATTGTTTTAGGTATATATAAACAGGTATAAATAGGTATATATATATATATATATATATATATATATATATATATATATAAACATATGAACTACATAAACACGTAAAATACAAACATATGTATATATGTTTACTTTTTTAATTATTGAAAAAATTACCCGAATAAACAAAACATTATGTACCATTTAAATTATTAAATGTGATGCGTAAAATATATATATATATATATATATATATATATCAATTTTTTTAGTTTTTGTTTATATGTTATATGCCGTTTTGATTTAAACATTGACTTGTAATACTGTAAATTATAAGGAAAAATTAAAACAAAACACAAATAAAATAGTATACAATATCGATCATTTCAAAGTTTAAAAAAAAAAAAAAAAAAAAAAAAAAAAAAAAAAAAAAAAAAAAAAACAAAACAAAAAAAAATAAAAAAAAAAAAAAAAAAAAAAAAAAAAAAAAAAAAAAAAAAAAAAAAAAAAAAAACGTTATAAATTCATGACAATATGACTTTATGACACTATAATAGTAGGACGGCTATAATTTTATGATACTATAAAACTTTACGACATTTATCACACAAGGACGATATAAAATAATGAGTGATAGTAAAGGGAGAATAAAACTAAAAATAAATTTAAGTAACACAGAAACAGAAGACAATGTTAGTAATTTTAATTTTGATCATATTTTAAATAAAAGAAGCAAAACAAAAAGTTCTATTTATAGTGACTCCAATCAAAGTAGAGATGAATTCAAAGATGATGATACTCTTAGTTATACATCTAGTAAAAAGTCAAAAGAAAATAATTTACAAAAAAAAATAATTTCAATTATTTCAAAATTAACTAAAATAGCTTGTATTTGTGAAGATAAAAATAATAACCTAAACGATAATATGAGTGCTAGTATGAGTACTAGTTTGAATGATACTAATAGTGATAATGTTAAAACATATAAAAAACTTATAAAACAAATGCATAAATATGAAAAATGTTTATTAAATATAAATTATTTTTTAAATGATAAAAATAATAATAATAATCTTGATGAAGTTACTTTTCCTAATGGCCTAATAAAAGCAGTAGATGATTATATAAGTGCCGATTACTGGATTTACAAATATTTATTAATTGAATGTAAAAAATATAATGATAAGTATCGTAACTTAGTTCAAAATATTGCCACATTTGACAGTACACTAAAAAATAAAATCATAAATAATGATACAAACGAAATTGTTATGCCTGTATATGCTGCCATATCAAAAGAAGACCTAAACTCTGTTGATGATTCGACAAAAAATTATTACAAACATGTACATATACCTGAACAACTAGCTGATCATTATTTTAAAGCTATTAAAAAAAGAAATACAAATAAAGAACAAGAAGTCGAAAAATAAACGTTAACAGCTTGACAATATATATATATATATAAGATTTATTATATTTTTTTACTAAAAAATTAAGCAAACTTTGTATATAAATGGTTTTGTATTATGTATTGGTGGAAATTAATGAAATGTGCAAATTATTATAAGAGAAAAAAAAAAAATAAAAAAATTAGAGCGGGGAAAGGCAAAAATCTGTAGATACATGCCCAAAATCTACACTTACAGATATGTGCTGTGTAAAAAAAATAAAACACATTTATACGTATAAATTAGTAACAAGTTTACACATATTTTTTTTTTTTTTTACTCTATAATTAAGTTATTATTAATTATTGTAAAAATTATTATTATTATGTTGCTTATTTCACGTATTTTGTTTTTATGCAGTCATTTTTATACATACTTGAATTTATATTAATATATATGAGTACATGTATATATATATATATATATATATATATATATATATATTAAAAATGTCACGTCATGCTATGTTATTTTTTTTTTTTTTTTTTTAATTTATCATTATTTAATTCAAAATGTTGAATGTTTTTATTTAAATTTTGTCTACGATTTTGTTCCATATTATAAAACATATATATATTTAAAGTTTTGAATTATTAAAATTTTTTCAAGTATTAAAAATGTGTTATACATATATATATATATATAAACATGTAACGTAAGTACATACACACATAAATCATGTTGTCACATCTTGAATAGTTTAATTTTTTTATTTGACAATAAAAAAAAAAATAAAAAAGGTAAGACATGCATATATATATTTATGCAACGAACTTTGCGTTGTTCATTGTAAATAATATCACAATTTTTTATACAGAAAAGTTAATATATATTTTCTTAGAATTACAAAAAAATTTTAAGTGGCAAAAAAAAAAAAAAAAAAAAAAAAAAAAAAAAAATTATGATATTATATATATATATATTTATATGTATAAATATGTGCATTTATGGATTAAATAAAGAAAAAAAAAGTTAAATACAAACTAAACAACGTCATTTTTTTTTTTTTTTGTTTTACTGTTTTATTCTTTTTTCTTTAAAGTTTTAACAGAGTGATAATTATAAAATGTTTATATTTTTATTTTTTTTTCAAGTGGGTAAAATAACACTTTGAGTAATCAGAAGAAAGGATGTGGTTGTGTAATATAGCTTTACCACGTATATAATGTTGCACTATATATATTTTTTTTTATTTTATTTTTTTTTTTTTGCTTCCACAAACGGTGTACACAAATAAGTATTAAATGCTTGCACTTAAAGTGGTTAAAATGCGATTGTCGCCCATTCATTCATCCATCCATCCACTATTTTATTTTATTTTATTTTATTTTGTTCCCAAAATAGATAAAACAAAAATGCATTGTCGTGTTCATGTATATATTGCTTAAAATCAAATATACGCATTTAAAGCAAATATATGCACATTAACTCAAAGGATTTTCTTTTTACAAATTACTTTTTTAATTCTCATTCGATTTATGTTGGTTATTGTTTTTTAAATGAGCATAAGTTAATAATTACTTCGTGTTTTTTTTTTTTTTTTTTTTTTTTTTTTTTAAGACACATTTGAACATACTAAAAATTTTGTTTACGAAAAAAAAAAAAAAAAAAAAAAAAAAAAAAAAAAAAAAAAAAAAAAAAAAAAAAAAAAAAAAAAAAAAAAAAAAAAATTAATGAAACAAATTAAAAAACGCAAAATAATTTATTTTATAAAATACTTCGTTTACAAATTATGTAATTAACATAACTTATATATTTTGAATGTAAACATTTTTATAAAAGAAAAAAAAAAAAAAAAAAAACTACAACATTATGACATGCACATTATATACATATATATATATATATATATATATATATATATATATATATATATTATATCCACATACTATTTATGATTCTCAAGTTTACACAATTTTTAATAACAGTGCGTATTTATATATAATATTGAGTATGTTATAAATAGGTTTATGATGTTATAAAATAAAAAAAAAAAATTGTTTAAATAAAAAATTGTATATTCTTTTTTATTTTTTGATTCTAACTCATTTCTTTTTTTATTTATTTTACATATTTTGTTATTTCCTTTCCAATGTACGTAAGTAAAGCAAAATATTATGTTATATAACATTCTCAAACTTGTATATTAAAAAAAAAAAAAAAATTGAAACCTTCAAAAATGTGTTATATATACAGCTTATTGTTGTAAATACTTTTATTTGCAACAAGTATTTCATGTGTTTATATTTATCAGTAGGAATAACACATAAAATGCATAAATATATACATATATATATAATATATATATATATATGTGTATAAACCTATGTTATATAAATGATGTGTTACACGTATGAGGCTTATAAAGAATTCCATATACGCATTTGTTGTATTAAATTATTAATTATTTGCCTCATATATTTTATGCATATATAAGAAGAATTTTTTTTTTTAAAATAACAACGCAGTAGTATTTAAATATTTTAGTTATTTGTATATGCACAAATAGTCTTTCGTTTTTTTTTTTTTTTTTTTTAAATGGTATATTTTTGTTATTTTTTAAGAAAAACATCAGAGTTATTCTATTTAGCTATCAATTAGTTTATACCTCACAATACTCCATATAAATATATATACACTTATTTTTGTGTACACGCGTATATATATATATATATATATATATATATATATATATATATATATATGATATAAGTATATATATATTTTTAAAAAGTGTTAAAGTTAAACTTTTTATTATACCTATTTATGAAATTTTTTTTTTAATTTTTTTACTCTTCTTTTTTTTCATTTAAACAATTTTCCTTTTTTTTTTTATTTTTATACCTCTTAAACTTCACTATTTTTTTTTTTTTTTTTTTTTTTTTTTTTTTTTTTTTTTTTTTTTTTTTTTTTTTTTTTTTTTTTTTTTT
>CABPSV020000291.1:4953-19936 GCA_902459845.2 Hepatocystis sp. ex Piliocolobus tephrosceles
TCAACATTTGTGTCAATTAGGTCAAGAAAATAAACAAGTGTATCATTATTCTTATTACAACTACTATTTGTATGGATATTCACGTTTTCCCTATCCCTTAACTTAGGATAAATTGAATTTACATATTTTTTATTCGATTTATTATGCAAATAATATAAAACCAAACCAGATATATAATTGTTATCATTCAGTGTGCTCATGTCATTATATATAGAAGCATGTAAGTGATCAGGGACAGGAATACTAATAATTGTAGATAAAAATTTTACTATCTCATTTATTTTAGTTTCATTTTTATTTGTTTTCCTTACCCATAAATAATAGATATTTAAAATTTGAGCTGATAAAATAGAAACTTTAATATTAAAACTCCAAATAAGAATCAACAGATGTTCCAATGATTTGTATTTCGTTTTTCTTAAACAATTGTCTAATAAGAGGTAAGTAAATCTTAGCACTTGCTCAATTAGAAAATCTGATGGGATAAAATCAGGTTCGCTTGTTTGATTTTCTGCTGTATTTTCATTGTCTCCATTTTTTTTACTACTACTGCTGTTGCTGCTCTCGGTGACAGTAACACTAGTAATAGCAGCAGCAAAAGCAGCAGTAGTAGTAGTAGCAGTAGCAGTAGCAGAAGCAGCAGTCGAACTAGTACTGCTTCCACCACTATTACAATTCTTGTCATTTCCTTTTGAGCTATACACAGTAGTATATCCCAACAACTCATTGATTTTATTTACGTCTTCCAAATTTGTTACACCGTTCAAATGTATTTTTAATTCATTATGTTCTATATATTTATAAAGTAAATCGTCAAATCTATTTAACACTGGTGCCCATGCAATCAAATCTGATTTAGGCCATATCCAATCAACAAACGGATATAAATGACCTAACAAACTATTATTGTCACATGTTGCTAATATATGGATAAAAAATTTTTCCTCCTCCCCAAGTTTGTTCAGCATTAATATAAAATTTTCATCTTTTGGAATTTGAATTTTCATTTTTTTTTTTTTTACGATATGTTAAGTGAGTTGTGCATATTCCTGCATATGTACATATATATATATATATATACATACATACACAAAAAATACGTATAAACAATGTCAAAAATAAACAGAATTTGATAAAAAAAAAAAAAAAAAAAAAAAAAATGTATTCGCAACTATCGCAAATACTTCACATATATTAAAAATTAATGCATATATATATATATATATATATATAACTAAAATTAAGAATATACTATAAAACGTAGTATATAACTTACAATTTATGTAAATATACACATGCATACATGTTTAACAATGAAAAGCTATTATGCTAAAATTCTTGTCAAATAAAAATAATTTGAAAATATATAAATTTATTATTCAAGAATAAAAAATTATATAAGCTACTTTATATCCAAGTGTTTAAAAAGATGCATATAATTTTAATTTACTATTCAATGCAAAAATGTGTTTGTTATGTATATGCATGAATGTATGAGTGTGGGTATGAATGTGAGTGTATAAGTGTGAGTGTATGAGTGTGAATGTATGTGTATACATGCATATATGTATGTGGTATGTATG
The DNA here is from genome assembly GCA_902459845.2 of Hepatocystis sp. ex Piliocolobus tephrosceles. NCBI lineage: Eukaryota > Apicomplexa > Aconoidasida > Haemosporida > Plasmodiidae > Hepatocystis > Hepatocystis sp. ex Piliocolobus tephrosceles. The sequence goes on from CABPSV020000291.1 coordinate 6,537, forward strand.
TATATGTACATATGTAGGCATAAAAAGTGATGAGTACACACGTATATCCATATAGTTATACATGCATTATATTTTTATTTTATTACCGAAAAGCAAAATTAAATTCAAATATATACATGTACATATATATATATATATACACGTTTGTATATTTAAAAGTATAAATGAAAAAAAAGGTAATGCTTTTGTTTTTAAAAAAAACAGTATTTTCATAAATTTGTTTACTTTTTTCCTTACAGGAATGAATGGAACGAAACTTACAATTTTACTATTTTTAATTTAATTTTTTTTTTTTTTTTTTAATTTTGTATAAAAATGAGTATAAATAAAAAAAAAAAAATATATATATATATATATGAATATATAAGTTATGATTATGCAAGTATATGGATATGTAAGTATGTAAATATTTAAATAAATGAATGAATAAATAAATATATAAATAAATAAATAAATATTTAAATAAATAAAGCAATATTTAAATAAATAAATAAATGAATATTTAAATAAATATGTAAATGCATAAATATATGAACATTTATAGTTTAAAATGTATCCACATAAATATGTGAGTATGAACAAGAAGCTTAACTTTGTTTTGGGGTTTTTTCTTTAATGTTTTGGGATTAAAAAAAAAAAAAAAAAAAGTATTTTTACGTTTTGTTTTTAGCATTTTACAAAAAATATTTTTACTTTCAGTTTTTAATAATGTTAATTTTTATTTTACTTTTTTTTCATTATGTTATGTTATTTTATTATTTAATTAAACTATTTTTTTTTTTTTTTTTTTTTTTTTTTTTTTTTTTTTTTTTTTTTTTTTTTTTTTTTTTTTTTTTTTTTTTTTTTGTTGCTATGACAAATTAAGTAGAACAAAGTTAACAAAAGAGAAAAAAAAAAAAAAATAAAATAAAAAAAAAAATATGCATATGTATTTTTAAATATGTGTTTCTTTTTTTATATATCCAATAAAATATATACATATATGTATATATATTATATTCACGCGTACGTTAACTTGTTCAGTTGTTCCATGAGGATGCATAAAGCAGGTTAAATTGTACGTTTTTTTTACTACATCTAAATATATGACATATAAAATAAATTATTATTATTTAAAAGATGCTCAAAAAAATATAAATATATATATATATATATATACCTAGGTACATGTATTGGCTACAACTATATTTTACTTGTGATAAAGTATTTTTGTATTTGACATTGTACTTTTCACTTTAGCTTTTTTTTTCTCCCCCGCTACATATAATATACCCATACCATACCCACCCACACGTGGCAACATTAAGCATAAACGCAGGTATATTTATTGTAGAAAAAAAAATCAACAAATGTTGCATGTAAATATTACAGGACTAAAAAAGAGTTTAGATAATTTTATATTAAAGTTTCATAACATTTTTAAGTTTCATAACATTTAGAAATTTTTTTTCTTTTTAAATAAGTATAAATATGTTTGAAAAATATATTTTTTCGCAATATGATATAAAAAAAAAAAAAAAAAAAAAGGTTAAATATACAACATAGTTTTATTTTTTTTTTTTTTTTTGAAGCACATATTCAAACACTTATACATTCACAAAAAATATAGCAATTTCAAAAACATTATTAAAAAAGTAAAATAAAGTAGCTAGATTGTTATAAAAAAATAAATGGGTACACTTGGAATTTTTTTTTTTTTTTTTAATGGGACCTTATGATATAGTTATATTGTATAAAAAAATAAATAAAAATAAGCTTATTCATCTGCAACTTCCCTCCGCCAGTACATATAATTCATATATTCACCCCAGTGTTGTATATATATACTCAAAGATGTAACATATTTGTATGTAAAGGTTTTTTTTTTTTTTTTTTTTTTTTTCGCACTTGACTATGTTTAATCATATTAGTAAAAATAAATACGTCCATAAATAAGTAAATAAATATATATATGCGTGTGTGCACATATTTACATATTGGTGGACGTTCAATATAAAAATGTCAATTGTCACCTATCAGTCTATCTAGTCACATATCTATATACTACATACCTACCTATCTATCTATTTTTTTTGTTTTTTTTATAAAATGTTTGAAAATATAATTCATTTTTGCTCTTTTTTTTTCCCAGCATTTGTTTCGTTTCGTCTCATTTCGGGAAAATAGTCAAACATGTTAACAGTTGTTTCTTACAAGTTATTACATAAGTGAAAAAAAAAAGTATAAAGTTAGTGTACATTCATGTACATATATATATGTAAAAAAAAGAAAAAAAAAAAAAAAAGCAGGTGTGTATGCATAAGCAATACATATAAGGCTCATTCATTTCTTCTTATTAAATAATTTACAAACCACTGTCTTAGACTTATTTATAAATTAAATTTTGATACGATCATAATTAATATACATTTTAATATGTAAAAATACAAAAAAAAAAAAAAAAAAAAAAAAAAAGGCATAAAAAAATAAACTTATAATTTATCATTTTTTTTAAAAATCATTATAACGTAAAACAAAATTATCAAAAAAAACAAAAAAAAAAACAAAAAAAAACTAAAAGAAAGCTAAAAAAAAGCTAAAAAAAAGCTAAAAAAAGCTAAAAAAAAGCTAAAAAAAGCTAAAAAAAGCTAAAAAAAGCTAAAAAAAAAACTAAATCAAAACTAAAACAAAACTAAAACAAAACTAAAACAAAACTAAAAAATGTATAGAATAGGTGTAAAACGATATAATATGGTAGTATGATAATAACATGATTTACACCACACCTTAAATTTTTTTTCCCCCCACACTTACCTCCAATTTAATTATATACATATACATATATAGAAATTGCTGTTCTATGCTAACTCAGCAACAACAGGTATAAATAAAAAAAAAAAAAAAAAAAATTTTGTCAAGTGGCATTTTTTTACAAATCAGCATTTTGATGCACTTATGTTCATGATGAAGGGAATAAATGATTATATAATTTCAAATCCGAATTATTTGGAATAAGAAAAAAGTTAAGGGCACAATAATTAATTTCATTATTTTTTTCTGTTATAACTAAATGGGAAGCATGTTTAAATATAATCAAATGGCAATTAGTAAAGAATTTACTAGTATTTTTAAATACTTCAACATTACATATAGTATCTTTTTCCCCACCTAGAATAAGTACAGGTATGTTATGAATACCTACTTCTTTAAATATGTTATGTGCACTCCACATTTTTAAATTGTTAATACATCCTAAAAGAGAATGAGTAATATTTTTTTTTACTAAAACTTGCCACATAATTCTATTATAAAAATAATCAGTATTATCTTGTGTAGGGTCATCATTTTTTTTTTTTTTTTTTGAAATAAAATATGGTACAGCAATAAAAGAAGATAAATTGATTAAACAAGGAAATACTTTTATTATTTTTACTAAAAATGGTTTTTTTTCTAACACTCCAACAGGAGATATTAAAAGAATTTTTTTTACTTGATTTATATATTTTTTAGCAAAGCTCGTTGCAATAACACATCCCATAGAAAAACCAATTAAATAAAATTGTTTATCCATCAAATTGAGATAAGTTAATAATTCTTCTGTTTGAGAAATAAAAAAATCTAAACAGTAAGTTTTTTTTTTATGATTATATTTTGGACAAGCAGACAAACCATGCCCATATAAATCAAAATTAAGAACTAAAAATTTATATTTTATTAGCATTTTTTGTATATTAAAAAATGTTACATTAGTCCCATTCAAACCATGAAAAGTAATAACTAAAACCCCTTTTTTATTTCCTCTCAAATCATAATTTATAATCCCATATTTACCATAAAATACATTTCTATAAACAAATGGGCATTGAATGTTTTTTTTTTTTAAATATTTAGGTACTTTATATATTATAAAATTTTGTTTATTTTGGGAAAATGTTCCATACTCAGAATTTGACTTATTGTTCAAGGTGTTAATTGATTGATTAATCTGTTCATTTGTTAAATCATTTGTTGAATTATGAATCATGTTAGTATTTATTTTAGTAACATCATCAACGGGGAGTTCATTTTTCTCTACATTTTTTTTTTTCTTTCTAAACCTTATTAACTTTTTAAATTTCCATTTTTTTTTCTTTTTACTTTTTTTTTTATTTTCACATTGTTTATCATTCTTTAAAGATTGTTTATTTTTAACTTGTTCGTCAGACGTTAATAAACAAATATGATTGTTATTATTTTTGTTTATATGAACAGGTTGATCCGCGTCCTGTAAATTATTAAACATTTCGCTCACTGATTTACATATTATATGATTATTTATCTCATTTTCATTTATTTGTATATTTATGTTTCTGACATTTTTTATATCATTAGTATAATTTATATTCTGTTCTGGACTTATTATACTTGTAAATACAGTTTTTATTTTTCTTTCGTCTTGAATTTTTTTTTTTTTTTTTTTATCTTGTAATGTATTTTCTGCGTTTCTTTCGTCTATGTTTTTTACCTTTTCATTTGGATTTTTTCCTTCTACATTTTTTCCTTCTACATTTTTTTCTTCTACATTTTTTTCTTCTATATTTTTTTCTTCTATATTTTTTTCTTCTATACTACTTTCGTTTTTTGTCTCTTCTTTTTTCTTTGTTGTTACCGTTTTGTGGCTATTTATTTTAGTCACTTTCACCAAGCTGGGTGAACAAAATGAGCTGTTTGTTGTTGTTTCAATTAACACGTTATTATCACCCAAATCAACTTTATTATTTATATTATTTTTTACATTCCCCTTACTGGTTGATGATGTTAAATATTTTTTACTATTTTGTGGAATGTCTTCAATTTCTGTTAATTCCTCAGTTTGATTTTTATTGAGTTTTTTTGTAAGCTCGCCTGGTCGCTCACATTCGGTTCTTTCCTCGACTTTCTGTTCTCCCACTTGTTTTCCCTGTTCATTGTTCATTGTTTAATTTCTCTTTTTATCACAATGCAAAATATGACCGCTTTCTTTATGATGATATAATTTGTTGTTATGTTTAATTTTTTTTTTTCAATTAACTTATAGCAATACTTGCTTTTTGTATTTTCTTTCATTAAATTTGTCTTACTTTTTTTCTTCCTTCACTGCTTTCAATAGCTCATGTTTTTTTTTTTTTTTTTTTTTTTTTTTTTTTTTTTTTTTTTTTTTTTATATAACATGAGTGATTTGGAAGCTTATCTTTTATTAGTTTTTTTTTTTTTTTTTTACGAGCTTATATTTACAAATATCTGTTATTAGTTTTAATTTTCTGTGACTTTTTTTTTTTAATTTTTACAGTATTGTAAATAAGTACACACTTAAAATATACTTTTATAATTTTCATAAAACATAAATGTTACTATGTTTTGTATTAACAAATTACAGCAATAAACAAAAATAAATGGACTTACCCTGTTTTTAAGAAGCAAAAACAAAGAGGTTAAAAGCAAAATAGAAATAGTTACGGCTAGAAGGAACAGAAAAAAAAAAAAAAAAAAAAAAAAAAAAAAAAAAAAAAAAAAAAAAAAAAAAAAAAAAAAAAAAAAAAAAAAAAAAAAAAAAAAAAACAGAAAGAAACAGAAAAAAAACAGAAAGAAACAGAAAAAAAACAGAAAGAAGCAGAAAAAAAACAGAAAAAACAGAAAAAAACAGAAAAAACAAATTGTAATTACATAAACTTAAAAATAATTACATGCCCAATATGTTATACTCATAAGTATATATATAGGTTATACATATATCGGTGTTAATAATGGAAAATAAAAAATAATACATGTATGTGTATATACATATATATATATATATATATATAAATTATAGTTCGCAAAAATACTAGTAGTGAACAGAATAATCATTACGTGAAACTAAAAAAAATGCAACAAATTGAGCAAGGACAAATAGTAAAATAAAAAAAAGTCCAATAAAAAAATCTTATTCCTCAATCATCGTAATAGTAAAATTATTTTATGAGCGTATAAAAAAAGAGTTCATATATATATATATGTATGTAGGTACACACATACTACATTTTGAAAGCAAAAATATGTACAAATATAATACAACTTAAAAGAATTTTAAAAAACAAATTACCTAATTTGAGAGAGAGTTAAATTTTTTAATTTATTAATATGGTATAAATTAATAATTAAGTGCGAAATATTTATAATGTGCTTATTTGCATGATATAATAAGTCATGCGCATATATATAACAACATTTTCATATGATATTACTAACAAACAGCAATTATGATTAATACGGAAAAAATATAACTGCGGTTTGTTAACACTACGACAAAAAAAAAAAAAATTAACAAATTAACGAAGTATACATATACGTATATTTCTATTTTTTTTTTTTTTTTTTTATTTTTTTTTTTTTTTTTATGGATGCTTAATTTTTTGCTTATTTCTCGCATAAAACTTTACTTTTTTTTTAATGTTTTTCCATTTAATCACGAAATTTTATTTTACTTTGATAAAAATATTAAAAAAAAACTACTTTCTTATATAAAAACGTCAGACACTAGCTACATTAATTTGTGTTTACGTCAATGTAAAAAACATATACATATTTAAGTGTTCATAAATATATATATATATATATATATATATATATATATATGTATATACGCATAATATCTTAGTGTTTATTTTTTATATAATCAACAATATTGATAAAATAAGTAGAAAAAAAAAAAAAAATATATATATATACAATAATAAATAATGAAGTATCTTTGCAAAGTGGAAGTAAAAAAAAATGTAGATATTTTTCAGTGATGTGACATATTAAAAAATATAATTAATAATTATTAAAAAAAAAAAAAATACACCATACTATACTATACTATACTATACTATGTTATACCATGCAACACTATATTATACCATTCTATATCATATCATGCCATGTCATAACATATCGTACAACAGAAGAAATTAGACAATTAGAAAAAATTCAGCATTATAAAAAAAAAAAAAATTCGTTAAATAAAATAAATACAAAACAAAAAAAAAAAAAGCAAAAAAAAACAAAAAAAAAAAACTGCTTTATAAGGAAATTCATATATAAACAACATTTTAAAACGAATACTACTAAATCAGTAAATAATAATGTAAATAATTATACAGAAATAGAAGAAATAAGCAATTTTTTGTAATATTACAAAAAATATAAGTGCTTCTTTTCTTTTTATTATTTCTCTGTCAACTCCCTTTTTACTTCTCTCATCTTTTGGTCTTCTATCTTCATTGCCTCTTTCTTTTACTCCCTTTCTTTTACTGTACCTTTTTTTTTTATTGTACCTATCTTTTACTGTACCTTTTTTTTTTTTTACTGTACCTTTTTTTTTACTGTTTATCTTTTTTTTTCTTTTTATTTTTTTACTGCCATGCTTCTTCCTAACAGTAGTGACGAAAAAAAAGATGAAACACTATCGTCAGAAAACAAAAACGAAGTAAACATAGCCACTGAAAAATATATGGATAAAGAATGTAACTTAGAACCAGTTGATTTACTTAATAACAATAATAAAAAAAGAAAAGTAGTAATGTTCCAAGAGCAGAAAACAGTGAAAGTATTTGAAGTAGATAGATGTAGAAGAATTAGTCCTAAGAAAGTCCGTGTACCTAACAAATTGCTCAATATTTGTAGTTATACAAATGAACAAAAACAAAAAGAAGGAGAGGAAAAAAATAATTATCCTAATAATAATAATATTAATAATAATGGAAGTAACAATGTATTTAATAAAACGCCATTAGATAATCTAAAAGATGGAACATATATGATCGAAAATGAACCATCACAAAATCATAATAAATCACATAAGAGGGATAAACCAAATAAACATAGGAAATTAAATAAACGTGATGAAATAAATAAAAAAAAAGGAATAGAAAAAAAGGAAGGTATAGATAAAAAGGAGAATATGTTTATTGATGAAAATAAGAATAAAAACAATTTTTTTGATTATGAAAAATATCGAAATAATAATAATAATGTGACATTTTCAACGAAATATAAAGATAGTTGTATTACTTTGAGCCCTGACAAACTTACTTGTTATGGTGATAAAGGTTGGTCGAGTGTTTTTGTAAATAGTGGTGCTGATATTGGTAAATGGTATTTTGAAGTAAAATTCGAAGGCCCTATAAATAAATTACAATTTGTAGGGTATAAAGAAAATTCTATAGAAATAAAACCACACATAAGAGTTGGATTTGCTTGTAGATATATGAGATATGATACCCCAATAGGAACAGATAAATACAGTTTTTGTGTTAATAGTAAAAATGGAAATATGTTTAATAAAGCTAAAGGTTATGCTTGTATGGAACCATTTAAAATTAATGATGTAATAGGTTGTTACTTATATTTAAAAAATAAAAATACTTATAACTTTGATCCAAGATTAGATAATAAATTATATGAATTTATACAAGGTGGTATTTTATGTGATCCTCAAAACCCACCACAATTAAAGAAAAATCAAGGATCTTATATTTTTTTTTCATTGAATGGACTAATAAAACGTAATGCTTTTTATAGTGTATATGAAGGATTTTACCACCCTGCTGTTAGTTTATATATGGGTGCTAGTGCCAGAATAAACTTAGGACCACATTTTAAATATAGACATATAAACGGTTTTATTCCTTGCATATATATGCAGTTACCAGTTGTTTTGTAAAAAAAAAAAAAATAAAATGAATAGTTACATAGAGTAACGTTGGCAAATTTACAGACATACATGTAAACTTTGGGGTATTCTCAACTGATATTATTATTTCCTTGTTTATATTGGTCTTAGACAATGTATTATGTTTTTTGTTCTTTTTTTTTTTTTTTTTGCTCTACTTTGTTTTATTCTCTTTTTTTAAATTTATTTTATTTAATTTTATTTTATTTAATTTTATTTTATTTTATTTAATTTTATTTTATTTAATTTTATTTTATTTAATTTTATTTAATTTTGTTTTATTGTAATTAATTTTAACATGTTGAAATTTTTTTTTTTTTTATTTTTAATATCATATACATATTGATAAAAATTTTGTATATATATCTAAAGTTTCGAATAACTATTTTGTAATAAAATGTACATATATATGTAATTTATCTAAACTTGTAAAATTTTTTCCATGTGGTACATGTACTTTTTTGTTCCATTTTATTTTTTTAATGCGTATTTTAAAATTTTTTTTTTTTAATAATAAAAACATGATTAACCAAAAAGGTTTCATTCGAATATGTTATCTTGTAAAAACTGTTTTTAAATATATGCATATATAAATATATATATATATATATATATATATATATTTTTTTTTATGTAGCATATTTAACAAAAAAAAAAAAATAAATAAAAGCTAATGTTGACAGGGGTTAGAGTAAGAAAAGAGAAAATTAGTTGTTTGGAAAATTGTATAGTGTAAAATAACATATATAAACTGTAAAAAGTTAAAAAATGGCCAGTATTCATTGATAAAATAAATTTCGGTAAACTCTGAAATCTATCAAAAAAAAAAAAAAAAAAAAAAAATTGAGGTGGACGCATTTTGTTTATGTGCCATAATCGTAGGTACCTGCATGTATACATATATATATATATATATATATATATATTATTCACGCTTTTATCAACATCTTTATGAAATTCGCACTTATTTTATTTTTTTTTTTTTGAACTTTACTTGATATAACATAAAATCCGATAATCTATGTTCGCCAGACGTTCGTATGAGAATGTTAGGCGGGGGTAGCTTGGAAGTAAGTAACTTGTCATGGTAATTAATTCTGCATCAAATAAATAAGTAGGTAAATCAATAGACAGGTAAATAAAAAAACAGGTAAATAAAAAAACAGGTAAATAAAAAAACAGGTAAATAAATAGAGCTAACCAAAAGTAGTAAGTTTGACGTAAAAAAAAAAAAAAAAAATCACACATACAAATGTAACACCTATCCATGTTTAATAAACTTGTGAAATGCTATTTTTCTTATTTTACATTTTTAATTTCTCAGGGTCATCTAAATAAAAGTATTTGCCACAATAGCATTTCATTTGAATATTGTTCTTAAATTTTTTTTTTTCATTTATTATTATTTTTTTTGAAGACTCGTTGTCGTTTTGGTTTTTTTCTATAGGAGATGAAGAATAATTAATGTTACGTTCTTGTAACAATTCCTTGCATGTGTCATAATATAAGTTGGGATTAAATTCGCACAAGCTCATTTCATTTTTACTAGTGTACGAAAAAAATATGTTCAAAGTTAAGCTATAAAGTGGAACAAAAAAAAAAAATAAAAAAAAATATATTTATAATACAACACTTATTTTTATATAAAAAAAAAAAAAAAATATATATATGTATATATATATATATATATATTAATAAAAACGACAAATGTGTTCTTATTATGTCTTACTTGTCAAAGCCCTTTGTTCTTTCTTCTATATTATATATAATTTTCCTATAATTTTCGTTAACATATGACAAATTACCAATTATTTTAATACGTATTTTATTTTCTTTTACAAAATTGCTAAAAAAAAAAAAAAAAAAAAAAAAAAGCCCATTATATTACATTTTTTTGTATAGATATATATAAAAAAAAAATATGTTATCATTGGATTTATATAACTGCTTTTGTATATGTATATAATTATACATATGCAATTTGATACATACATATGGTTGTATACGTATATGTACATATTTGTAATTATAAAAAATAAAATATATCATTTTATCTTACAAAAAAAAATTTTCATTTATTAGAACTAAAATATTTAAGTAAAATAAAAAATGTATTTCCTCAGGGCTTCTATTATAATTTAACAAAGAGAGTGAAAATACTGATAAAATCTTTATGTTTAATCTAATACATATTTCTATAATCTACTAGCAGAATTAATAAAATATGTCAAAAAAAATTTTTATTGAATAAGTATTTTTTTTTTATTAGTTCATAAGATATGTAATATTGTTGGGTGGAATATATAAGCACTGATATACGATATATATATAGGACTATACACACACACCTATATATATATAGATCTATGTAAGTATGTTATATGTGTATAATAACTTGAATTAATGTTTTGGATCCCATATAATGACCTAGAGACAAATGGATTCCTTTTTCTTTTGCATATCTTCTATTTCCATCCATAATAATAGCTTAACAATGTTAATGATGTAAACAGACAAAAAGAGAGAAAAATGCATTAATAAAAGTTAATACATATATGTATGTATGTGTGTATGTATGTATGTGTGTATGTATGTATGTGTGTATGTATGTATGTATGTATGTGTGTATGTATGTATGTATGTGTGTATGTATGTATGTATGTATGTGTGTATGTATGTATGTGCTTGGGTGTATATACATATAAATTTAGTCCTAAATAATTTTTTTTTTTTTTTTTTTTTTTCTCTTTTTTTACATATATGCTTAATGTTAATGTGTCCCCGTATAAGTGAAGTTACAATTCTTTCAATTCTAAAAATAAAAAAAATGTTTTATACATACATCATTTTTTTTTAAACAATTTACATATTTTAATTACAACATTATAACATTCTTAAATTTTTATTTATTTTTTTGAACTTATTTTTTTGTATAACATATTTAGAGCCATTTTTTAAACGGATTTGTCCAATCTTATGTACTATTTATTTTTTTTTATAAAAAGAAAGCATGCGCTATTAATAAAAAAAGTGAGAAAACAGCGAATATGTCAAGAATGTACTAAACGAATTTCTACATTTCTATTTATACATACATTTATGTATGTATGTATGTGTATAATGCATGTGCGTATATATATATATGTATTTCATAAATGTAAATATTTCGTTCATCTAAATGTGATAAGGATAATGTATATTATGAAATAAAAAAATTTTTTGCTAATGTGGTTAGAAAAACTCTATTTTTTTTACCCTAACTAATGAAATTTGCCAAAAAAAAAAAAAAAAGAAAAAAAAAATATATATATATATATAAAGATTTTACAAGGATGAAACAGCTTTTTTTTTTTTTTTTTTTTTTTTTTTTTTAATACTAAATTATATAACAGAAAGTATATTATAATAACAATAGTATAAAAAAACAAATTTTTTTTTTTAATGTGAAAAACATTTTTCATATATTTTTATAAATTCAGTATGTAAAAATAATTAAGAAAAAACAAAAAAGAAAGCGAAAAAAGTAAGAGAAAAAAGAAAGCGAAAAAAGAAAGCGAAAAAAGAAAGCGAAAAAAGAAAGCGAAAAAAGAAAGCGAAAAAAGAAAGCGAAAAAAGAAAGCGAAAAAAGTAAGCGAAAAAAGTAAGCGAAAAAATTAAGCGAAAAAATTAAGCGAAAAAAGTAAGCGAAAAAAGTAAGCGAAAAAGGCGTATTAAACTTTTCATTATATAATCATTTGTTGTTTTCCTTTTTTTTTTTCTTTTAATTAATGACTTAATAATTTAATACAATAAAAATAAAAACTTGTGTATAAAATAGGGACATATTTTACGACCAACAATATATATATAGCACAAGTGTCTACTGTGTTAAGTCGTGTGTAGGGTTTTGTTTTTTTACTAGACAAAAGGAAGAACAATGTATATTACAAAAGGAATCATATGTGAATATATATATATATATATATATGCATTTATTTATAATTAAGTTCATTTTTGTTTTATTTAATAAGATCACATATCGTTTTAGGTGCACAATATGTACAGGCACAAATGTATATGTATATATGTCTATGTGTATACATTCAACGCGTAATGGAGAGGCAATTGTATGTTTTAACAAATCACAATTATATGTGTTTTTAAAAAAAAATATACAAAAAAAAAAAAAAAAAAAAAAACTGTACTTTAAGTCATCATTTTATTTATATATAAATAAATACAATATAAATGCGAATGGTGCCCTGTGAAAAAAATCAGTTTGTTGTTAGAAATAAAATACATACATAATATTTTAGGTGTTATTTTTGTTTATTTGTTTTTGTATTTGTTTTATATCTACACGTGTACGACATAAGTGCATTTAGAACATTGTTATGATATATATGTACATATGTACACAATTTCGTTTCTTGTATTACAGTTCTGATATGTGGGAGGAAGTAGGTAAAATTCTTTTGTTGTAACAATAGTTTTTTTACAAAAATATGTTCTAACATATAAAGCTAAATTAAAAAAAAAAAAAAAAAAAAAAAAAAAACATTACAAAAATGTAACTGTAAAAACATTTCGTTTGAAATTGATAGTTTTTTATTATTTATGTTTGCTTTATTTTGGCTTTATTTTGGCTTTTATTTTGGTTTTATTTTTGCTTTTATTTTTGCTTTTATTTTGGCTTTATTTTGGCTTTATTTTGGCTTTATTTTGGCTT
>CABPSV020000292.1:0-2500 GCA_902459845.2 Hepatocystis sp. ex Piliocolobus tephrosceles
TTTGTTTATTTGTTTATTTGTTTATGTTGTTATTATATCCACCGTTATTAGAAATTTATACAAATAAATATATATATATATATATATATATGTATGTATACATTTTACACACATTTTTTGTAAACATACTATTACATTTTTAAAATATTGTTCATTTTTAATTAGAAATTCAGAAATATATCGTTGTATACTGGAAGGAACTAAGAATTAACTCATTTATATATTTTAAAAGAGACAAAAAAAAAAAAAAATGTGGTAACGCATAATATCATAATATATGTTTTATCAAATTTTGTATTATATAATTAACGTCGTACGAGATATAAAAAAAAAAAAAAAATTTCAAACGTGAATATAAATGTTGTATAAAAAACAACAGTTTTTAGATAACAAAACACGCAATAGGCATACCAATAATAAGTTAAAAAAAAAAAATAAAGTTAATATTTGGGGGAGTGGAGAATAAATTTTATGTGACATGAGCTATCCAATAAGCTATATATATATATATATATATATATATATTTATAATAGCACTACAAACTAGTACTATATTATTAGTACTATACAATTAAAAAAGAAAGTCTCTTTTAGCTTTTTTTTTTTTTTTTTTTTTTTTTTTTTTTTGCACTCTTTTCCCTTTAATAAGACTGTGTTTATGATGGAAATATCAAGTGGAAAAGTTATTATTGAGGAGAAAGTAAACGAATATGCGTTAGAAAGTAATATATTTTTTTTTGAACCCGATGAAACAGACGTGTATGATAAGAACACAAACCTTCGCTACATTTTCCATAATACATTTATTAAAAAAGAAGAAGAAATAGCAATATATGAATTTAAGAAATTTTGTAGAAGTAAATCGTTAAAAATGAATAAGCATTTTTTTGAAAATGAGTGTTTACGTTATTTATATTCAGCACAGTTTGATTTTGTTAAGGCATTAGATTTGATTAAAAGTAATTATGAGTTTCGATTATCAGATATATTACCTATAAAAGAAAAAAATGTTTTGGAAATTATTAGTAAAGGGGTTATATATTGGCATGGAAGAGATAAAAAATGTAGACCCATATTAATAATAAAATTATTAAATATTGATTTTAATTTAGATAAATTAACTAATTTATTTATATTTTGTTTTGAATATTTTCTTAAATATTTATGTATACCTGGAAAGGTAGAAAATTATATTTCGCTTATTGATTGTTCTGGTATATCTTTTACAAGATTCCCTATGAATACATTTTTAAAATTAATCGATATAATGAATTCAAAATATAGATGTAGATTATATAAAATGTATATAATTCAAGCCCCTAAAGTTTTTAAAGCTTTTGGTAGGTCACTTTTAAGTTTTGCACCATCTTATATTACTGAAAAATTAAAAATCTTAGATGAAAATTATAAAACTTCTTTAAAACAAGAAATATTAGAAACACAATTAGAAACAAAGTATGGTGGTATACAAGAAGTAGAAAATGGTTTGTATTATCCTTTTCGTTTTTATCCTAATTGTTATATTAATGAAAAGAATAGTGGTGATGATGGTAATAGTGGTGGTGATGATAGTGGTGATGGTGATGGTGGTGGTGATGGTGGTGGTGATGGTGGTGGTGATGGTGGTGGTGATAGTACGACGAAAAAAAGTGAACTAAACAAAAGTAATAAATCTGCAAAAATAGATATTTTTAGCAAAAAAAATAACAAAATATATGAATATGTTACTGCTGGTTATTCAATGCATTTAGAATTAGTGGAAGTAGATAGTAAAGAATATGACAATTTACAACATTCATATTTAAATAATAAATCGGAATTTAAAACTGATAATGTAGGTTCTAGTAAGATTCATACTGGAAGAAATGAAAAAAGTGGCAACAATAGAAACAATGACAACGACAATATTAACGGGAGTAGTGGAAGATCTGACAGTTACAACAGTCGAGATAATACAGTACATAATATAATAAATAAAGAATTGAACGATGGCATAAATATAGTTGACAGCAATTTGAATACAAAAAAAAATCAGAAAAATGATATAAATAATACAGAGGAACATATTATATACGATATTTTTGTTAATTCAGTTAAAGGAAAGGAATTATATTGTGATGGTCATAATATAATATGTACGGATACTACTACAACAACTACAACTGATAATAATAACGAAAGTAATAACGATAATATTAATAATAATATTGCTAACAATAATTGTTCTAGAAATAATAGTAATAATGAAAGTAACAGAAGTAATAACTTTCTGAAAAATCATAATTTTATTAATTTGAGAAGTAGATTTGCTGTAAATACGAAAAGCTCTTACCAATGGTTATATAAATTAAAATATTTATTATTATCAAATATAACTATTAATTATTTATTAGAACGTTTTCCCCTTTTAAGTAACTACGTTATAGATAAAAGTCAATTTAGTACAATGTATGATTATTTTGTATATGTGGATAATAAAATAAATAATAAAAATATGATA